>MDKI01098266.1:0-83824 GCA_005239505.1 Nicotiana paniculata | reverse complement strand
GAAATTTTGCGTCGATGTATTGTGATTGTCTTTACTTAGCTTAAAACCGTATTTATTTCCGCTATTTAATTTGTGAATTGATTTAGTTTATTATTTTAGAAAGAGGTTATGATGCTAGTTTAACTATACACGTTGGCTTGTCTAGCGGGTTCAACGTTAGACGCCATCACCGCCCGACGGTGGGATTTCGGGAAAAACAAGACAAAATCGAAGACAAGGGGATAGTAGAGACGCCAAGGCCCACGAATGGCAGCGGGTATACCTTGAAGCCTCTATGATGAACTGGAAGACACTCCCACTAATGATGTCCTCTGGGTCTGGCTGCGTAATCTGCACAACATAAAGAAGTGCAGGTGTAGCATCAGTACAACCGACCCCATGTACTGAGTAAGTGTCCAGCCTAACCTCGATGAAGTAGTGACGAGGCTAGAACCAGACTACCAAATAAACCTATGTAGTTCAAATAAATATAAAAATATATACAACAGATAAGAAATATAGGGAGACAACAATTAACAAAGGAAGGGGAACATGCTGTGGGGAGATAACAGTTTCATATAAGAAATCTCAATAAGGAAAAGATCGACAAGACAACATATCAACAAGGACAAGAAATCACAAACTTGCACCGCATCTCGCTTCGTGCTTTTACTCTCGTCCTCACTATGCAATGTATAATGTAATCAATGTAAATCATTATTACTGTTCCCTTGCCGGGATTCCTATATCTATCCTGTTAACTTCCTTGCCTTGTTTTTGATTGCTGTTTGGGTGAGGAAGAGTGTTAAAGCACGAAGTGTGATGCCATGAACTTGTCTTGGTGAGAATGAGAATAAAGCACGAAGGTTGATGCCGTGCATTGTTTGATATATTCTCCCTTGTTGGGATGTTGATATTTCTGTTATTGTTCCCTTGTCGGGATTTCTATATCTCTTCTGTTTACTTCCTTACATTGTTTGTGATTGCTGTTTGGGGAGGAAGAGTGTTAAAGAACGAAGGGTGATGCCGTGCATTATTTGACATAGTGAGGAAATAGTGTAAATCACGAAGGGTGATGTCATGCCATACGGTGTACCATTCCGTACCGATATTCATTGATTACATTATACATTACATAGCGAGGAAGAGAGTAAAAGAAAGAAGGGTGATGGCGTGCCATGATTTACACTGATTACATTATACATTGCATAGTGAGGACGAGAGTAAAAGCACGAAGAGTAGAACAGAGTAAACATTGAATATGATCAACTCAATAACAACGGTAACAATGAGGATCTCCCAGGATACTGTTCCATAGTCATAAAGTAAATGTGCAGGGGGGATCTCCTGGGATACCGTCCCGTAGTCCCAGAATAAATAAGCAGGGGGATCTCCCGGGATACTGTCCCGTAGTCCCAAAATAAATAAGTAGGGGGATCTCCCGGGATACTGTCCCGTAGTCCCAAAGTAAATAAGTAGGGGGATCTCCCGGGATACTGTCCCGTAGTCCCAAAGTAAATAAGCAGGGGGATCTCCTGGGATACCATCCCGTAGTCCCAAAGTAAGTAAGCAGGGGGATCTCCCGGGATACCGTCCCGTAGTCCCAAAGTAAATAAGCAGGGGGATCTCCTGGGATACCATCCCGTAGTCCCAAAGTAAGTAAGCAGGGGGATCTCCCGGGATACCGTCCCGTAGTCCCAAAGTAAATAAGCAGGGGGATCTCCGGGGATACCGTCCCGTAGTCCCAAAGTAAATACACAGGCACAACAATAAGATGTTCATAATTAGAGTGCAAAAATACAAGGCAACAAGCAATTCTAGTCTAACATGCTTCACGTAGTGTAATTAAGGAAATTTAAGCAAATAGGCAATTCAGGCAACTACGTATGATTTTCTAAGCTAACATAGACTATAGTTGTAATTAAAATAAAATAGGTAAGAAAGAAACTCAAGCTAAATATTTAAAGTAAAATCGGATTTTAAACAATTAGCACAAGTACGCGCTCGTCACCTCACGTACAAGGCATTCAATTACAAAATATCACATCCTAAGGGGTAAGGTCCTCCACAAAAGGTTAGACAAGCCACTTACCTCGAACCGGCTCAAAATCAACTTGAAACCACACGTTTTCCATGAGTATCCAACTCCAAATGGCCCAAATATATACAATCCAATTACATATCGTAAATAATATCTCATGCAACTGATTTTACTAATTAATTCAAAGCTAAGGCGCGAAATTAGGTAAAATGACCAAAATGCCCCTTAGGCCAGCATCTCGGAATCGGATAAATTTTACATTTTTCAGAACCCTCGGATCATACGACTGATAAGCTAGGTGGCAATGCAAGTCTATAAGCCACATCTCCCACTCGATCAAGAATCTCAAATAGATAAATGAATCTAGGGCTAAGCTTGACCTTCTTCCCAAATCTCATCACGCCCTTCATAGGCGACACTCGGAGCAATACTCGCTCACCAACCATGAAAGCCACATCTTGAACCTTACGATCTGCATAACTCTTTTGCCTAGAATGAGCTGTACGAAGCCTATCCTGAATGATCCTGACCTTCTCCAAGGCCTCCTGAACCAAATCTCTACCCAACAACCGAGCCTCTCCCGGCTCAAACCATCCAACCGGAGATCGACACCGCCTACCATATAAAGCCTCATAAGGATCCATCTGGATACTCGACTGGTAGCTGTTGTTGTAGGCAAACTCTGCCACAGGCAAGAACTAATCCTTCAAAGTCAATGACACAAGCCCGGAGCATATCCTATAATATCTGAATAGTCCGCTCGGACTGCCCATCCGTCTGAGGATGAAATATTGTGCTCAACTCCACCTGGGTTCCTAACTCTCGCTGAACTTCTCCCCATATACGCGAGGTAAACTGCGCGCCCCGGTTCGAAATGATAGATATATTACATCCTTTGGAGCATTGGCTCAAGTGATAGAATAAATCATGGAAATGAAAGTGAAAGAAAGATAAAGAATTATTGAAATATACCCTTGCCGGGATTCAGTTATTTAATTATTGTTCTATTTCTGGGATTCCTATATCTATTATGTTTACTTCCTTGCTTTGTTTGTGATTCCTGTTTGGGTGAGGAAGAGCGTTAAAGCTCGAAGAGTGATGCCGTGCACTTGTCTTGGTGAGAATGAGTGTAAAACACGAAGGGTGATGTCGTGCATTGTTTGACATTGTCTCCCTTGCTGTGATGTTGATATTTTTATTATTGTTCCCTTTCCGGGATATCTATATCTGTTCTGTTTACTCCCTTTCCCTTTTTGTTGATTGTTGTTTGGGTGAGGAAGAGTGTTAAAGCACAAAGGGTGATGCCGTGCATTGTTTAATGTTGTGAGGAAAGAGTGTAAAGCACAAAGGGTGATGCCGTTCCGTACGATGTACCATTCCGTACCGATATTTATTGATTACATTATACATTGAATAGTGAGTAAGAGAGTAAAAGCACGAAGGGTGATGACGTGCCATGATTTACATTGATTACATTATACATTGCATAGTGAGGAAGAGAGTAAAATCACGAAGGGTGATGCCGTGCCAGGATTTACATTGATTACATTATACATTGCATAGTGAGGACGAGAGTAAAAGAACGAAGGGTGATGCTGGCTTTCTTGTCCTTGTTGATATGCTGGCTTTGTTGATCTTTTCCTTATTGAGATTTCTTATATGAAACTGTTATCTCCCCACAACATGTTCCCCTTCCTTTGTTAATTTTTTCTCCCTATATTTCTTATCCGTTGTATATATGTATACATTTATTTTAACTGCACATGTTTATTTAGTAATCTGGTTCTAGCCTCGTCACTACTTCGCCGAGGTTAGGCTGGGCACTTACTCAGTAGATGGGGTCGGTTGTACTGATGCTACACCTGCACTTCTTTATGGTTTGGAGATTACGTAGCCGGACCCGGAGGACATCATTAGTGGGAGTGTCTTCCAGCTCATCATAGAGGCTTTAAGGTACACCCGCTGGTGTTCATGGGCGTTGGCGTCTCTTCAATCCCCTTGTCTTCGATTCTGTCTTGTTTTTCCTTTAGTTTCAAAGGAAGACATGTATTTCCTTTCAGACTTGTATTTAGCACTCCTAGACAGTTCGGGAGTTAGTGACACCAGGTTTTGGGAAATTTTGCGTCGATTTATTGTGATTGTCTTTACTTAGCTTAAAACCATATTTATTTCCGCTATTTAATTTGTGAACTGATTTATTTTATTATGATAGAAGGAGGTTATGATGCTAGTTTAGCTATACACGTTGTCTTGTCTAGCGGGTTCAATGTTAGACGCCATCACGGCCCGACGGTGGGATTTCGGGGCGTGACAAGTTCGTATCAGAGCGATAGGTTACTTAGGTCTCTGCAAAGTTAGGATGACTCCATATTTATTTTCTTCTCTGTCGTGTGCTATGATTCTGTGTACTGATTGAGTTTCTATTCTATTCTCTCGCAGATGGCAAGGACGCGTGCTTCCCTTGGTTCTGCCCAACAACCTGACACTCCTGTTACCGCTCCTACTCGGGGTCGAGGTCGAGGACAAGGCCGTGCTAGAGGCCGAGGCCGGTGCCGGGTTCATCCTAGACCAGGAGCCCCAGTGGAGGACCCTCAGGTCGAGTTTGACAAGGAGGTCCCAGTTCCGGCAGTCCCAGTTGGACCAACTCAGGTCGTAGAGGGGTTCATAGCTACCCAGTGCTTCAGGACTCCCTTGTTCGTCTGGTCGGACTCATGGAGAGTGTAGCAAAGGCAGGTCTTCTTCCTACAGCACCAACCATCTCTCAGCCTGGGGGAGGTGCCCAGACTCCTGCCGCCCGCGTGCCAGAGCAGCTAGCTCCACAGGTTTAGACTCCGGCATCTCAGCCAGCCAGAATAGCTCAACCGGGTATTGCAGCATAGGTAGCATAGGGAGCACCTATGTCAGCAGATGCTATGTGGAGACTAGACCGGTTCGCCAAGTTATTTACTGCTACTTACACTTGTTCACCATCAGAGGACCCCCAGGATTATTTGGACAGCTGCCACGAGGTTCTTCAGAACATGGGCATAGTGGAGTCCAACGGGGTTGACTTTGCTACTTTTCGGTTATCGGGCGCAGCCAAGAGTTGGTGGAGAGATTATTGCCTATCCAGACCAGCTGGATCTACACCTTTGACTTAGACTCAGTTCTCAGAGGTATTTCTGGGGAAGTTCCTTCCCATTACTCAGTGAAAAACCTCCGGAGACAGTTTGAGCATCTCCAGCAAGGATCTAGGTCAGTCACTCAGTACGAGACCAGATTCATCACTCTAGCCCGACATACTCTTATACATCCCACTGATCGGGAGAGGGTTCGAAGATTTATTGAGGGATTGACCCGACCTATCAGGGGGCTGACAAGAGGCCCCGTCATTTCGGTCGTTTCAGTGGAGCCTCATCTGGAGGTAGGGATTCTTCAGGAAAAGGTCATCCTCTAAGACCTTTTCAGTCAGCTCTCCAGGTTTCCCATGGTACTTCAGGTGGTCGTGGTTATCATACGCACTATTCTGATCAGCAGCCTTATAGTGATCCACCAGCTCCCATCAGTGCACCGCCGCATCAGAGTTTCAGGGGTGGTAATTCAGGTTGACAGGGTCAGATTCAGTTCCCTCAGCAGCCGAGGTCTTGTTACACTTGTGGCGATCTGGGTCACCTTGCCAGATTTTAACCTCGAGCATCAGGTAGTTCTCAGCATCAAGGTTCTCGTGCCATGGTGCAGGCACCAGGTGTTCCACAGCCTGCCCAGCCAGCTAGAGGGTGGGGGTAGAGGTGGAGGTATAGGTCATAGAGGTGGATCTGAGGCCGCCAGAGGTGGAGGCCAGCCAGCGGCCGGCTATCCCAGAGATGTAGTTCAGGGTGGTAGGGCCCAGCCCTGATGTTATGCTCTTTCAGCTAGGCCAGAGGCTGAGTCTTCAGATGCAGTTATTACAGGTACTATTCGGGTTTTTGACAGAGATGCTTTAGTGCTATTTGATCCAGGGTCTACGTATTCGTATGTGTCCTCTTATTTTGCACCATACATGGTCATGCCTAGTGATCCACTGAGTATTCTTGTTTATGTATCTACACTAGTGGGTGATTCTGTCGTGGTCGATCGAGTCCACCGTTCTTGTGTTGTGGTGATTGGGGGTCTTGAGACCCGTGTTGATTTGTTACTTTTGGGTATGATGAACTTTGATGTTATATTGGGGATGGACTGGTTGTCCCCATATCATGCCATCTCGGATTGTGATGCCTAGACGGTGACCTTAGCCTTGCCAGAGTTGCCCCGTTTGGAGTGGAAAGGAAATCTTGGTCATTCTACCCACAGTGTTATTTCGTACGTGAAGGCTCGACGTATGTTCGAGAAGGGGTATTTGGCTTATTTGGCTTATGTGCACGATTCCAGTGTTGAGGCTCCCTCTATTGATTCGGTGCCCATGGTTCATGAGTTTCCTGAGTATTTCCCTTCACACCTGCCGGGGATGCCACCCGATAGGGACATTGATTTTTGCATTGATCTGGCTCCGGGCACCCAGCCCATTTCTATTCTGCCGTATAGCATGGCCCCGCCAGAGTTGAAAGAGTTGAAGGAACAATTGCATGATTTGCGTGGGAAGGGTTTCATTAGACCTAGTGTTTCCCCTTGGGGTGCTCCAGTGTTGTTTGTGTAGAAAAATGATGGCTCGATGAGGATGTGCATTGATTATCGGCAATTGAACAAGGTTACAATCAAGTATAAGTATCCACTGCCGAGGATTGATGGTTTGTTCGATCAGCTTCAGGGTGCCAGGGTATTTTCGAAGATAGACTTGAGATCTGGCTACCATCAGTTGAGGATTAGGGCATCCGATGTCCCTAAGACAGTTTTCCGCACTCGGTACGGGCATTACGAGTTTTTAGTCATGTCGTTTGGGTTGACAAATGCCCCAGCAGCTTTTATGGACTTGATGAACCGAGTGTTCAGGCGTTATTTGGACTCGTTCATGATAGTTTTCATTGATGATATATTGATATACTTCCGCAGTCATGAGGAGCACGAGCAACATCTCAGAGTGGTTCTTCAAACTCTAAAGGATAGTCAGCTTTATGCAAAGTTTTCGAAGTATGGGTTCTAGTTGAGTTCAGTTGCATTCCTAGGTCATGTCGTGTCAGCAGAGGGTATTCAGGTGGACTCGAAGAAGGTTGAGACAGCCAAGAACTGGCTAGACCAGCATCAGCTACAGAGATTCGTAGTTTCTTGGGATTAGCAGGCTATTATCGTCGGTTCATGGAGGGGTTCTCATCCATTGCAGCCCCAATGACCAGGTTGACCCAGAAGGGTGCCTAGTTCAGATGGTCGGACGAGTGTGAGGCGAGCTTTCAGAGGCTCAAGACAGCTCTGACTACGGCACCTGTATTGGTTTTGCCCACAGGTTCAGGGCCTTATACAGTCTATTGCAATGCTTCCCGCATGGGGCTTGGTGCAGTATTGATGCAGGATGGCAAGGTCATTGCTTATGCTATGAGGCAGTTGAAAATTCATGAGAAGAACTACCCAGTGCATGATTTAGAGTTGGCAGCCATTGTCCATGCATTGAAGATTTGGAGGCACTACCTATATGGCGTGGCGTGTGAGGTGTTCACTGATCACAAGAGTCTTCAGTACCTGTTGAAGCAAAAGGAGTTGAATTTGAGGCAGAGGAGATGGTTGGAGTTGTTGAAAGATTATGATATTACCATCTTATATCACCCGGGGAAGGCCGATGTGGTGGCCGATGCTTTGAGTAGGAAGTCAGCTAGTATGGGTAGTCTTGCTTTTATTCTGGTCAGTTAGAGGCCGCTTTCTTTGGATGTTCAGGCTTTGGCCAATCGATTTGTGAGGTTGGATATTTCTGAGCCTAGTCGAGTGTTGTCTTGTACGGTCGCTCCTTCTTCATTATTGGAGCGTATCCGTGATTGACAGTCTGATAATCCCCATTTGTGTGTTCTTAGGGACACAGTGCAGCGCGGAGGTGACAAGCAGGTGACCTTAGATGATTATGGTGTTTTTTTAGATTACATGGGCTAGTTTGTGTGCCTAATGTTGATGGGATTCGAGAGTTGATTTTAGAGGAGGCCCATAGTTCCCGGTACTCTATTCATCCGGGCGCCGCGAAGATGTATCAGGATTTGCGGCAGCATTACTGATGGCGTAGAATGAAGAAGGATATTGTGGCATATGTGGCACGGTGTTTGAATTGTCAACATGTTAAGTATGAGCATCAGAGGCCTAGTGGTTTATTTCATAGGATTGAGCTTCCCGAGTGGAAGTGGGAGAGGATCACTATGGACTTCGTTATCGGACTTCCGTTGACCCGGAAGAAGTTCGATGCAGTTTGGGTCATTGTTGATAGGCTGACCAAGTCAGCGCATTTCATTCTTGTGGCAGTGTCCTATTCATCCGAGACATTAGCTGAGATCTATATCCGGGAGATTGTTCGCCTTCATGGTGTGCCGGTATCTATCATTTCAAACCGGGGCGCACAGTTTACCTAGTGTTTCTGGGGATCAGTTCAGCGAGAGTTAGGCACCCAGGTGGAGTTGAGCACAGGATTTCATCCTCAGATGGATGGGCAGTCCGAGAACACTATTAAGTTATTAGAAGATATGCTCCGGGCTTGTGTCATTGAGTTTAGAGGATCATGGGATCAGTTCTTGTCTTTAGCAGAGTTTACCTACAACAATAACTACCGGTCGAGTATCCAGATGGCTCCTTGTGAGGCTATACATGGTAGGCGGTGTCGATCTTCGGTTGGATGGTTTGAGCCGGGAGAGGCTCGGTTGTTGGGTACAGATTTGGTTTAGGAGGCCTTGGACAAGGTCAGGATCATTCAGGATAGGCTTCGTACAACTCAGTCTAGGCAAAAGATTTATGTAGATCGTAAGGTTCGAGATGTGGCTTTCATAGTTGGTGAGCGAGTATTGCTCCGAGTGTCGCCTATGAAGGGCTTGATGAGATTTGGGAATAAGGGCAAACATAGCCCTAGATTCATTGGTCCGTTTGAGATTCTTGATCGAGTGGGAGAGGTGGCTTATAGACTTGCATTGCCACCTAGCTTATCAGCCGTACATCCAGTCTTTCATGTGATCATGCTTCGGAGGTATCACGGCGATCCAGCCCACGTGTTAGATTTCAGCACTCTCTAGTTGGACAAGGACTTATCTTATGAGGAGGAGCCGATAGCCATTCTAGACCGGCATATTCGTCAGTTGAGATCCAAGAGTTTCCCTTCTGTTCGTGTTCATTGAAGGGGTCAGCCTCCTGTGGCATCGACCTGGGAGTCCGAGTCCGATATGCGTAGCCGTTACCCTCATTTATTTCCCGACTAAGGTACTTCATTCTTCTGTCCATTCGAGGACGAACAAATGTTTTAGAGGTGGAGAATGTGACGACCCAAAGGGTTATCACCTATGTTATTACCCACCCCGTACTTCCGAGGCCTTGAAAACCTTAATTGTAATTGCTTCGATTTGCGTGCGCAGTCCGGGCGCGTAGCCAGACAACTTAAATATGTAATTCTAAGAAAAAAATGCTAAGATTTGATATTAAAAAAAATGAATAAATTAGACTTCGGTCAACATTTTGGGTAAATGGACCCGGACCCGTGATTTGACGGTCTCGAAGGGTCCGTAGGAAAATATGGGACTTGGGCGTATGCCCGGAATCGAATTCCGAGGCCCCAAGCCTGAGAAATGAATTTTTGAGCAACAATTAAGGAAATTGAAAATGAAATCTGATTATAAAGTAATGGTATCCGACCCATATTTTATCCAGTACATATCTTATATATGTTTTAAGCACTTTCTGTAAAGTTTGGTTGAAATCGGATTTTGTTTGACGTGTTTCGGGCTTAAAAATTGAACATTTGATGTTTTTATGAAATTTGATAGAAATCATGGATATTGAGGTTTAATTCTATGTGTATGATGTTTTTTTGGCGATTTGATCGCACGGGAAAGTTCGTAGGATGTTGTGTGAGTAATCTGTGACATTTGGTGTCGTTCCGAGATGTATAGGTCAGTGCGGCACGTTGTTAGCGAAGTTAGAAAAATTAAAATCTTTAAGTTTGATTATTGAGGTTTGGGGGTGTGATTTCGAGTTTTAGCGTTGTTTTGATTGTTCCGAAGGCTCGAGCGAGTCCGTATTATTATTTGGGACTCGTTGGTATATTTGGATTAGGGCTCAGGTGAGCCCAGGTGCCTTCCAGGCACCTAACGGGAAAATCAACAAACTCAGCTGCTGGTGCACCTGCTCTGGTGTGACCGCAGGTGCGGTTGCCCAGCATCGCAGGTGCGAGACTGCAAGAGCGGTCCAATGCATCGCAGGCGCGAGCACCATTGACATGGCCAGCCTTCGCAATGGCGGGGCATTTCATCGCAGGCGCAAGACCGCGGGTGCGGTCTCCCCTTTGCAGGTGCGGTCTCCCCTTTGCAGGTGCGGTCTCCCCTCGTAGGCGCGACCCCAGACCCCCCAGCCCAATTCCGCAGGAGCGAGGTTCTCCTCGCAAGCGCGAGACTGCAGGTGCGGTCCCAGCCATCGCAGGCGCGATCACCATTCAGGCAGTAAGATTAAATACGGGTTTTAAACCCATTTCTCTCATTTTTCATCTCCTTCCTTAGACGAATTCCACCATTGTTGAGAGCTTTCGACCAGGCCTTGTGAGGTAAGTAAATTCCACCCATAAATTTTTTTCATGCATGTATCTTAGCCTAATTAACTACACAAATTAGTGCCAAAAATTCAAGAAAATGGGTAGTAACCTAAAACTTGTGATCACCTTAGAATTTTCTGTGAATTGGCCATGAAATCAAGTAAAACTCGTATATTTATGATCGTTAGGCCTTGGGTGAGTGTTTCCTTCGAAATTTTAGAGAATCAAAGCGAGCGGGCCCAAGGTTGAATTCTTATAAATTTGTAAGTATGCTAGGAAATAGATAATTAGGCCATATAATTGAATCTTTGAATCCTTATTGATATACTTGAGTTTATTATGCCTAGATAATACCATTTAAGTCAAATTCTAAAGGAAAGGCGGTGTTAGATGGTTGATTGCTATACTTTGGACACGAGGTAAGTATTCGGTCTAACCTTAGCTTGAGCGAATAGGAGTTGAGTCTTTTTTGCTACCTGCTAATTGTAGAGTACGATGTATAGGCATGGTGAAGAGTATTTATACATTGATGTCTAGCATGACCGTGAGTTAATTGATGATTTCTATATGTTGTGAAGAATATGTGAAGGGAATTGTATTCTGTAAACTCTGTTGGAGCTTTGGCTCAAAATGTGAAATGAATAATGAAGAAATATGAGATATTACATCCTTTGGAGCATTGGCTCAAGTGATAGAATAAATCATGGAAATGAAAGTGAAAGAAAGAGAAAGAATTATTGAAATATACCCTTGCCGGGATTTAATTGTTTAATTATTGTTCCCTTTCTGGGATGCTTGTATCTATTATGTTTACTTCCTTGACTTGTTTGTGATTGCTGTTTGGGTGAGGAAGAGTGTTAAAGCATGAAGGGTGATGCCGTGCACTTGTCTTGGTGAGAATGAGAGTAAAGAACGAAGGGTGATGTCGTGCATTGTTTGATATTGTCTCCCTTGCTGGGATGTTGATATTTCTATTATTGTTCCATTGGCGGGATTTCTACATCTGTTCTTTTTACTCCCTTGCCCTTGTTTGTGATTGCTGTTTGGATGAGGAAGAGTGTTAAAGCACGAAGGGTGATGCCGTTCCATACGATGTACCATTCCATACCGATATTCATTGATTACATTATACATTACATAGTGAGGAAGAGAGTAAAATCACGAAGGGTAATGTTGTACCATGATTTACATTGATTACATTATACATTGCATAGTGAGGAAGAGAGTAAAAGAAAGAAGGGTGATGCCGTGCAATGATTTACATTGATTACATTATACATTGCATAGTGAGGAAGAGAGTAAAAGCACGAAGGGTGATGCCGTGCAAGTTTGTGATTTCTTGTCCTTGTTGATATGCTGGCTTTGTTGATCTTTTACTTATTGAGATTTCTTATATGAAACTGTTATCTTCCCACATCATGTTCCCTTACTTTTTTAATTGTTTTCTCCCTATATTTCTTATCTGTTGTATGTATGTATACATTTATTTGAACTGCACATGTTTATTTGGTAGTCTGGTTCTAGCCTCTTCACTACTTCGCCGAGGTTAGGATGGGCACTTACTCAGTACATGGGGTCGGTTTTAGTGATGCTACACCTGCACTTCTCTATGTTGTGCAGATTACAGAGCCGGACCTGGAGGACATCATTAGTGGGAGTGTCTTCCAGCTCATCATAGAGGCTTCAAGGTACACCAGCTGGCGTTCATGGGCCTTGGTGTCTCTTCCATCCCCTTGTCTTCGATTCTGTCTTGTTTTTCCTTTAGTTTCAAAGGCAGACATGTATTTCCTTTCAGACTTGTATTTAGCACTCTTAGACAGTTCGTGAGTTAGTGACACCAGGTTTTGGGAAATTTTGCGTCGATGTATTGTGATTGTCTTTACTTAGCTTAAAACCATATTTATTTCCGCTATTTAATTTGTGAACTGATTTAGTTTATTATGTTAGAAGGAGGTTATGATGCTAGTTTAGCTATACACGTTAGCTTGTCCAACGGGTTCAACGTTAGACGCCATCACGGCCCGACGGTGGGGTTTGGGGCGTGACACACATATACATAGCCATAAGGTTCGGTGATATATATATATATATATATATATATATATATATACGTGTTATGTGTTTGATGTTGAGGTGACGTGCAAATGGGTGTGCATCGTGTAAGTTATGACTCCATTATTTTCGTGGTACTATGTAGTTAGCTGATCTTATGTGTGACCATGAAATCTCTACGTACTAAGTAATTGAGCTATCAATCATGCTAGAGATCATGTTTATGTTATATGCTGGTATTGTTGGGACCCATAGTGGTCATTTCATGTTGTTGACTTTGTGATTTCGTTGAAATTTCGTACTCAGTCATATTCATTCATTACATATCATATCTTAGTCTCTATTGTTAACTATTAATACATCATATCATGATTTTTGGGCTAGTTTCATGACACTATGAGCCCGTGAATGAGAGACTAGAGAGATTGATGACTGAGTGAGGCCGAGGGCGTGAATATGAGTGATATTTATGGGATCGGGCTGCATGCCGCAGCAAGTTTTACTGAGTTATGATAACACTTGGGCTGAAGGATCCCCATTGAAATCTGAACACACCCCTATGATCAACTGCACACACTAGGGGTGTGTTCAGATTCCAATGGGGATCCTTCAGCCCATGTGTTATCATAACTCAGTAAAACTTGCTGCGGCGTGCCGCCCGATCCCTTAAATGTCACTCATATTTAGGCCCTCGGCCTCACTCAGTCATCAATCTCTCTAGTCTCTCATTCACGGGCTCACAGTGTCATGAAACTATCCCAAAAATGATGATATGATGTATTAATAGTTAACAATAGAGACTGAGATATGATATGTAATGAATGAATATGACTGAGTACGAAGTTTCAATGAAATCACAAAGTCAACAATAAGAATGACCACTATGGGTCCCAACAATACCAGCATAAAACGTAAACATGATCTCTAGCATGATTGATAGCTCAATTACTTAGTAGTAGAGATTTCATGGTCACACATAAGATCAACTAACTACATAGTACCACGGAAATAACGGAGTCATAACTTGCACGATGCACACCCATTCGCCCGTCACCTCAACATCAAACACATAACACATAATTTTGGGTTTCATACCCTCAGCACCAAGTTTAGAAGTAGTACTTACCTCGAACAATAGAATTCCAATACCGAGCAACCCAAGCGACGCTCCAAAATGGCATCACGCACGTACCAACCCAGGAATGGCTCAAAACTAGCTAAAAGCAACTCAAGTATATCAAATAATTCAAAAGGAAAAAACCCAATCCATAAAGGTCGTATCATTATTGGAAAGACCAAAATCGGCCGAAAAGTCCAACCCGTGTCCGCACCTCGGAACCCGACAAAGTTCACAAAATTCGACAATCCATTAAACTACGAATCCAACAATTCAATTAAGATTAGAATATAAAAAGATGGTATGAAATAAATACAACATCTATTCGAAATGTACATAAATAGATTGTTATGAATCTAAGGCTACCATGAACAAGAGGCAGCTACGACCGGAACACAGGTACATCTTCAAATCCAACTGTCGTTGATCTTAGCAATAGCAGCAGCGAATATCTGCACCCAAGGTGCAGAAGTATAGTATGAGTACAACCGGGCCCATGTACTCAATAAGTAACAAGCCTAAGCTTAGATTCAAAGTAGTGACGAGCTGGAACAAAGGTCGGGTCCGACACCAATAGCCAACAACAGTTCATAAGAACATAATGCAAGTAATAAAAGAAGTATATCAGAAATAGAATGCTCAGCTCATTCATAGTTCTAGAAAATAAGCATGCTTTTCAAGTATCTCAGTGAAAACCCAAATCTTTTACCGAAATTGCCAAAACAATATGAGTATGCTTGAAAACTGTGATTTTCCCAAAAATCCTTTCAACAATAAATAAGATGTTTCATTTTAAGATAGCATGAGGAAAGTACATCTCTATGCCTACATGTCAAGATACAGATAAAATCATAAATGTCACTAAAGCCGGGTAAAAGAAGGAAATACATCTATATGAATGTATCTTAAGTACTCATGTCAGATGCAATGCATCTCAGTGATGAACTCATGTACTCACACTCTCAGGGTACTCAATCACACTGTCTCGCATTCTCTCTCACGATGCTCAATACCTAGCACACTGAATCACTAAGCACTGTAAAATACCTGATGTGGCCTAACCCAATCCAGATATAGCCATAAGGCCCGTTGCAGCGTGAAATCCGATCCACATATACATAGCCATAAGGCTCGTTGCGGCATGCAACCAGATCCACATATACATAGCCATAAGGCTCTTTGCAGCATGCAACCAGATCCACATATACATAGCCATAAGGCTCGTTGTAGTGCACAACCTAATCTATATATATATATAATCGACTGCGCTCACTAGGGGTGTGTGCAGACTCCGAAGGGGATCCTTCAGCCCAAGTGCTATCATAACTCAGTAAAACCTGCTGCAGCGTGTAACCCCATCCCATAAATGTCACTCATAATCAGGCCCTCAACCTCACTCAGTCATCAATCTCTCTAGTTTCTCTTTCACGGGCTCACAATGTCATGAAACTAGCCCAAAAATGACGATATGATGTATCAATAGTTAACAACAGAGACTGAGATTTCATATGTAATGAATGAATATGACTAAGTATGAAGTTTCAATGAAATCACTAAGTCAATAGCACGAAATGACCACTATGGGTCCTAACAATACCATCATATAGCGTAAACATGATCTCTAGCATGATTGGTAGCTCAATTACTTAGTACGTAGAGATTTCATGGTCACACATAAGATCAACTAACAATTTAGTACCATGGAAATAATGGAGTCATAACTTATACGGTGCACGCCCATTTTCCCCTCACCTCAACATCTAACACATAACACATAATTTGGGGTTTCATACCCTCAGCACCAAGTTTAGAAGTGTTACTTACCTTGAACAAGCGAATTCCAATACAGAGCAACCCAAGCAATGCTCCAAAATGGCATCACGCGCGTACCAAACTCTGAATGGCTCAAAACTAGCCAAAAGCAACTCAAGTATATCAAATAATTCCAAAAGAAAAAACCCAATCGATAAAGGTCAAATCATTATTCAAAAGCCCAAATCGGCCAGAAAGTCCAAACCGAGTCCGTACCTCGAAACCCGACAAAATTCAAAAAATTCGACAATCCATTAAATTACGAATCCAACCATTCAATTAAGATTAGAACAACAAAGGCTGGTATGAAATAAATACAACATTATTTTCGAAATGTACATAAACATATTGTTATAAATCTAAGGCTACCGAACAAGATGCAGCTACGACCGCAACACAAGTACATCTTCAAATCCAACTCTCGTAGATCTCAGCAATGCCAGTAGCCAATATCTGCATGCAAGGTGCAGAAGTGTAGTATGAGTACAACCGGCCCCATGTACTCAATAAGTAACAAGCCTAACCTTAGGTTCAAAGTAGTGACGAGCTGGAACAAAGGTCTGGCCCGACACCAATAGAAAACCACAGTTCATAAGAACATAATGCAAGTAATAAAATAGGTATCTCAGAAATAGAATGCTCAGCTCATTCATAGTTCTATAAAATAAGCATGCTTTTCAAGTATCTCAACGAAAACCCAAATTTTTTACCGAAATTGTCAAAACAATATGAGTATGCTTGAAAAGTGTGATTTTCCCAAAATCCTTTCAACAATAAATAAGATATTTCATTTTAAGATAGCACGGGGAAAGTACATATCTATGCCTACATGTCAAGATACAGATAAAATCATAAATGTCACCAAAGCCGGGAAGAAGAAGGAAATGCATCTTTATGCATATATCTCAAGTACGTATGTCAAATGCAATGCATCTCAGTGATGAATTCATGTACTCACACTCTTAGAGTACTCAATCTCACTGTCTCACATTCTCTCTCACCATTCTAAATACTCAGCACACTCAATCAATCAGCATTGTACAATACATGTTTCGGCGTGCAACCCAATCCACATATAGCCATAAGGCCCGTTGCGGCGTGCAACTCGATCAACATATACATAGCCATAAGGCCCATTGCACCGTGCAAACCAATCCACATATACATAGCCATAAGTCTCGTTGCAGCGTGCAACACGATCCATATATATATAGCCATAAGGATCGTTATGGTGTGCAACCCAATCCATATATATATATATATATATATATATATATATATATATATATATATATATATATATATATATATATATATATATATACACACACACACACATATATACACAATCAAATACGCTTACAAGGGTGTGTGCTGACTCTGAAGGGGCTCATTCTACCCAAGCGCTATTATAACTCAGTAAAACCCGATGCGGCGTGCAGCTTGATCCCATAAATGTCATTCATAATCAGTCCATCGGCCTCACTCAGTCATCAATCTCTCTAGCCTCTCTATCACGGGCTCACAATGTCATAAAACTAGCCCGAAAATGATGATATGATGTATCAATGGTTAACAACAGAAACTAAGATATGGTATGTAATGAATGAATATGACTTAGTACGAATTCAATGAAATCACTAAGTCAATAGATAGAAATGACCACTATGGGTCTCAACAATACCAACATATAGCATAAACATGATCTCTAGCATGGTTGACAACTCAATCACATTAATACGTTTAGATTTCATGGTCTTAGATAAGATTACGTAACTACAGAGTACCACAAAAATAACGGAGTGGTAACTTACACGATGCATGCCCACATGCCCATCACCTAGCATGTGTGTCGCCTCAAAATCAAACACATAACACGTTATTCGGGGTTTCATACCCTCATCACCAATTTTAGAAGTGTTACTTACCTCGAACAAGCAAATTTCAATACCGAGCAAGCCAAGTGACGCTCCAAAATGCTATCACGTGCATACCGACCTCCGAACGGCTCAAAACTAGCAAAAAGCAACTCAAGTACATAAAATAATGCCAAAAGAAACAAACCCAATCGATAAAGGTCCAATCGTTAATCAAAAGAACAAAATCAATAAAAAAGTCCAACCAAGGCCCGCAGTTCGGAACCCGATAAATCTCACAAAATTTGACAACTCATTAAGTTATGAGTCCAACTATTTAATTAAGATTAGAACAAACAAAACTAGTATGAAATAAATACAATATCTATTCGAAATGTACATAAACAAATTGTTATGAATCTAAGGCTACCATGAACAAGAGGCAGCTACGACCGGAACACAGGTACATCATCATATCCAGATCCCGTTGATCTCAACAACGCCAATAGCTAATATTTGTACACAAGGTGCAAAAGTGTGTTATGAGTACAAGCGGCCCCATCTACTCAATAAGTAACAAATCTAACCTTACGTTGAAAGTAGTGGCGTGTTGGAGCAAAGGTCGGGTCCGACACCAATAGCCAACAACAGTTCATAACAACATAGTGAAAGTAATAAAAGAATTATCTCAGAAATAGAATGCCCAGCTCATTCACGGTTCTAGAAAATAAGCATGCATTTCAAGTATCTCAGTGAAAATCCAAATCTTTTAACGAAATTGCCAAAAAATATGAGTATACTTGAAAACTGTGATTTTCCCAAAAATCCTTTCAACAATAAACAAGATGTTTCATATTAATATAGCATGAGGAAAGTGCGTCTCAATGCCTACATATCAAGATACAAATAAAATCATAAATGTCACCAAAGCCGGGTTGCAGCAAGAAATGCATCTTTATGCGTGTATCTCAACTACGCATGTCAAATGCAATGTATCTCAGTGATGAATTCATGTACTCACACTCTTAGAGTACTCAATCTCACTATCTCGCATTCTCTTTCACCATACTCAATACTTATCACACTCAATCACTTAGCACTGTACAATACATGTTGCGGCGTGCAACCCATTCCACATATAGCCATACGCCCCGTTGCAACGTGCAACCCGATCCATATATACATAACCATAAGGCCCATTGCATCATAAAACCCCATCCACACATACATAGCCATAAGGCTCGTTGTGGTGTGCAACCCGATCCACGTATATATAGCCATAAGGCTCGTTGTGGCGTTCAACCCAATCCACATGTATATATATAATCAACTGCTCTCACTAGGGTGTGTACAGACTCCGAAGGGGCTCCTTCAGCCCAAGAGCTATCATAACTCAATAAAACCCGTTGCGGGGTGCAGCCCGATCCCATAAATGTCACTCATAATTAGGCTCTCATTCACATTCAGTCATCAACCTCTCTAGTATGTCTCTTATGGGCTCACAATGTCATGAAACTATCCCGAAAATGATGATATGATGTATCAATAGTAAACAATAGAGACTGGAATATGATATGTAATGAATAAATATGACTCAGTACGAAATTTCAATGAAATCACTAAGTCAACAGTAAGAAACGACCACTATGGGTCCAAACAGTACCAGCATATAGCCTAAATATGATCTCTAGCATGATTGACAGCTCAATTACTTTAGTACGTAGATATTTCAGGTCACGAATAAGATCATGTAACTACATAGTACCACAGAAATAACGAAGTCATAACTTACACCGTGCACGCCCATCATCTATCATGTGTGTCACCTCAACATCAAACATACAACATGTAATTCAAGGTTTAATACCCTCAACACCAAGTTTAGAAGTGTTGCTTACCTCGAACAAGAAAATTCAATACCATGCAAGCCAAGTGATGCTCCAAAATGCCATCACGCGCGTATCGACCTCTGAACGGCTCACAACTAGCAAAAGCAACTCAAGCACATCAAATAATGCCAAAGGAAACAAACCCAATCGATAAAGGTTTTATCTTTAATCGGAAGCCCAAAATCAGCCAAAAAGTCTAACCCGGGCCCGCACCTCGGAACCCGACAAGACTCACAAAATCCAACAACCCATTAAATTACACATCCAACCATTCAATTAAGATTGGAACAAACAAGGTTGGTATGAAATAAATAGAACATCTGTTCGAAATGTAATAAACAGATTCTTATGAATCTAAGGCTACCATGAACAAGAGGCAGCTACGACCGGAACACAGGTACATCTTCAAATCCAGCTCCTGTTGATCTCAGCAACGCCAACAACCAATATTTGCACGCAAGGTGCAGAAGTGTACTATAAATACAACCGGCCCCATGTACCCAATAAGTAACAAGCCTAACCTTAGGTTGAAAGTAGTGACCAGCTAGAACAAAGGTCGGGTCCAACACCAATAGCCAACAACAATTCATAACAACATACTACAAGTAATAAAAGAAATATCTCATAAATAGAATGCTCAGCTCATTCACAATTCTAGAAAATAATCATGCTTTTCAAGTATCTCAGTAAAAACCCAAATCTTTTACCGAAATTGCCAAAAAATACGAGTAAGCTTTAAAACTGTGATTTTCCCAAAAAATACTTTCAACAATATAAAGATGTTTCATTTTTAGATAGGATGAGAAAAGTACATCTCTATGCCTAGATGCCTAGATACAGATAAAATCATAAATGTCACCAAAGTCGGGTAGCATAAGGAAATGCATCTTTATGCATGTATCTCAAGTACACATGTCAAATGCAATGCATCTCAGTGATGAATTCATGAACTCTCACTCTCAGAGTACTCAATCTCACTACGCATTCTCTTTGACCATGCTCAATACTCAGCACACTCAATCACTCAGCACTATAAACTACCTGATGCATCATACAACCCGATCCACATGTACATAGCCATAAGGCCAATTTCAGCGTGCAACCTGATTCACATATACATAGCCATGCTCGTTGTAGCGTGCAACCTGATCTACATATACATAGCCATAAGGCTCGTTGCGGCATGTAACCCAACTGCGCTCAATGGGGGTGTGTGTAGACTCCGAAGGGGCTCCTTCAGCCCAAGCTCTATCATAACTGAGTAAAACCCGCTGCGCCAAGC
Source organism: Nicotiana paniculata (assembly GCA_005239505.1). Lineage (NCBI taxonomy): Eukaryota > Viridiplantae > Streptophyta > Magnoliopsida > Solanales > Solanaceae > Nicotiana > Nicotiana paniculata. The sequence goes on along the minus strand of MDKI01098266.1, from coordinate 63,146 downwards.
AACCCGATCCCATAAATGTTACTCAAAATCAGGCCCTCGGCCTCACTCAGTCATCAATCTCTCTAGTATCTCTCTCACGAGCTCACAATGTCATGAAAATTTCCCCAAAATGATGATATTATGTATCAATAGTTAACATCAGAGACTGAGATATGCTATGTATTGAATGAATATGATTGAGTACCAAATTTCATTGAAATCACTAAGTCAACATCAAGAAACGACCACTATGGGTCCCAACAATACCAGCATATAGCCTAAACATGATCTCTAGTATGATTGACAACTCAATTACTTTACTACGTAGAGATTTCATGGTCACAAATAAGATCAGGTAACTACACAATACCACAGAAATAACAGAGTCATAACTTACACGGTGCACGCCCACACGCCTGTGACCTAGCATGTGCATCATCTCAACATCAAACATATAACACGTAATTCGGGGTTTCATACCCTCATCACCAACTTTAGAAGTGTTACTTACCCCGAGCAAGCAAATTCAAATACTGAGCAAGCCAAGCAATGCTCCAAATGCCATCACGCGCGTACCGACCTTGGAACGACTCAAAACTAGCCAAAAGCAACCTAAGTACATCAAGGAAAATTAATCTGTCACCAAAATTCTTTACGCGTTCGCGGCATAAGCCTCACCAATGAGATAAACACGCAAGATAGAACTACGCGAACATTGTAGAAGGGTTGTGAACGCGAAGAAGAGGCCATCGACTGCCCAGCTCAGCCATACACTACGCGAACGCGTGATTACATGCGTGAACGCGATTCATAATCTATAGCATGCTTTGCGAACATGTTTGAGGACTCGTGAATGCGAAGAAGAACTTCTCCCAGCCTTCAATCAAGTCTAATGAATGCAGACAACTGGTCGCAATCGCGATGAAGAAATGTGACGCTAGAACACATCAGTGCCAAAATGATATGAAATTCGTCCGATCCTCATCCGAGCCCCTCGGAACCCCGTCCGAATATACCAACAAGTCCCAAAACACAACACAGACCTACTCAAGGCCTCAAATCACACACAACAACAACAAAATGAAAAATCGCACCCCAATTCAAACTTGATGAACTTTGAACTTTTCAACTTTCATAACTCGTGCCGAAATATAGCAAACCAACCCGGAATGAATCCAAATTTTGCACAAAAATACCAAATGACATAACGAAGCTATTCCAATTCCCAGAATCACAATCTGAATATGATATCCCCAAATTCAACTCCTGGTTAAACTTATGAACTTTTCAAGCCTTTAAATTTCAAATTCTCACCAATTTGTGCCGAAACCTTCTAGAAACATCCAAATGCAAATTTGGGCATATGCCCGAGTCTAAAATCACCATCCGGACCTATCTGAACCATCAAAACTCCGATACAATGTTAAATACTAAAAAGTGAAACTTGGTCAACTCTTCCAATTTAAAGCTTCATAGTTGAGAATCATTCCTCCAAATAAATCCCGAATAACCTGAAATTCAAAATCGATGATTCGCGCAAGTAATAATACATAAATCGATGCTACTCAAGACTTCAAATAGTTGAACATAATGCAAATGCTCAAAATGACTGGCCGGGTCGTTACAAATTAGAACCCTTACCCATATTCTAAAGGCTAAGAATACCATTAAACGGTGTTAACTTTAAGAATTACTTCGCTAAAATTGGTGTCCTAATTCACCTTTAAAATAATTAGGTGGCGACTCTTTTGGTTAATTAACCTCTCTCTTTCAATATGTTATAATCTAATTTGATGCGTATTAAAATGAGGTATAACAACTTGGCAGCTCTGCTGGGGATTAGGTTCTAAACAATAACAAACTTAGGTTAATAACAATAATAATATAATTGGGTTTTTTGTTTGTAAATAGTTATGATGCTTATCTGAATTGCCTTTATGATAAATTGTCTTATATGAATTAGTTATAAATTTTCATTCTGTTACACTTCCTCCACTTTTGGAAAACTCACACTATGCACAAACCTAGCGGTTACGTGGTTTGAGTCCGTGCACTTTTAAAAAAATATCCTTTAGGGGAAAGCTCGTGGGTAAGTTGATCAGCGGTGCAGTCGACAGTCACGAATTTTGATGAGTATTGATTTTACCACTCATTTTAGTCTATTTTCGTTAGATTTTACATCCTTCGGTGATAACATGAGGTCGTTTAAGTGTCTATTGTTCGAATTTCAGGAAAATGACGCCATGAAGTGATTTGTTTTGAATTGAAGTGGAATTGAGCAAAAATTGGTTGAAAGAGTGCAAAACTCTCAAGGGATTCCACACCTGCGGAACACAGATCGCAGAAGCAATCTCGCACTTGCGAGGAGAAGTTCGCATCTGCGGAATTGAACTATCTTGCCTGTGATCGCACTTGCGAGTCAAGAACCGCAAAAGCGGTTCGGCATCTGCGCTTGGAAGACCGGATCTACAGAAATTAGCCAGTCATCTTAGAGTCGCACTTGCGATAGGGAATCCGCATCTACGGAGGCGCACTTGCGAGAATTCTTCCGCAGATGCGGGCAATGGGCATCAGACCTGTGCTGTTTATGCATTTCACATGTGCTCAATTCCAAACCCACAAATACTCGAAATAGCAGATATCTTCACTTTCAAGACGCCCACTTGGGAGAAGACCAGTATAGAAAAACTCACTCTTCGTTAGTCTAAGATAGAGCTAGACCAAAACCCTTATAGGAGCATGCATCATTTTAACCATAGGTGACTTAATACCTGAAGTGTATTAAATCCATTAGTTAACTTACCTAATGTCCAAGTGACTTTTGAACCCCAAGTGACGCCTTATCACGTATATGTGCATTATTTGAAGTTTGAACATGCCAGTATGTGGACCATTTGCTCAAAGTTAATTAAATCCTAGGTAAATGAGCATGAATTACTTTTCTATGATATGTGTCACGACCCAAAATCCTAACTTATGCCGTGATGACACCCAACAGCGGGGTCAGGCAAGCCAACTCTCAATTTACTAAGGATTACTTCTTATTAGATTAAACATTTCAATATATATTCAGTTTTAAAATATAACACATGATTCGACAAGGATAAATGGCCAAGTTAATAAAAAGCAGTAATTAAGAGGCGTGAGCCAATATATATACAAACCCAAAATCCATAACAACTAACACGTGTGTGCCAGGAACTAGTGTCACAAGTCCTACGGGCATGCAAACAAAATATACAAAAGATATAATATACAGTCCCACTGTCTGAAGGAAATAGATGGGACATAAGCAAAAGAAAACCCCATGGTGCTGCTGGAGATCGCCAGGAGGAAAAACAACTCACCGTGAAGTCAGTTCCATCAAATATCAAGTCAAGCTCCGGTTCGACAGCCAGATGCACCAACCTCAGAACCTGTACAATTAAGTACAGAAGCGTAGCATGAGTACATAAATATATATGTACCCAGTGAGTATCTCGCTTAATCTCGAAGAGGTAATGACGAGAGGTCGACATGGAACTCACTAAGGTCCAATAATATAATTTAACAGAATATGATAGAAATGGTGGACATGTAAAGGCAGTGAAGCAACAAATATATATAAGGCACTGAAATCCAAGGAAGTACTGGGAATGAATAAGACAATATCCATTATTTAGTAACAAATAAATCATGCGCATGAAGGGTAAGGACAACCGACCGAAGTCATAAGATACTCATGTCTGTGCACTGCCGAGGGTCGAACGGCTCGAACCATAAGTGCACCTCTCCACAAAGTACTTACATCTATGCAGTGCCGTACCAAAAGTGCATCTCTCAATCCTCTCTATGCACTACCGAGGATCAAACGGCCCGTACCGAAAGTGCATCTCTCAATCCGCCATGGCGTACGGCCCGTTCCCATAAGAGTGGGGGAAAATCACACTCCGCTCGCGGAATATAAATTGCGAAGTGGTCACATGCACACACATTATTCCTTTTTAAATTACTTTTCAGTGAACAATTCCTTACAAGTTTCTCAAATTCCATGACCTCAGGGAAGTAAGAAACATGTAACATTGAAATTTATTAAGCATAATTTTCATATCAAGTAAAACACAAGGCATGATGTGTGCCTAACTACCCGAACATAATAGTAATAGCCGCAACGTACGGACTCTCATCACTTTGTACGTACGTAGCCCCCCAATTATCACATATAGCATTTAAATCACCTAGGGGGACAGTTCCCCCTTATAAGGTTAGAAAGGAGACTCACCACGCGTTGCACCTACTCCCCGGGTCAAGAATGCGCCCGAAACTCCGGACTCGACACCCACGGACTCAAAACTAGCCAAATGTTATACAAATATATTAATTTGTATTCAAAGCGTGGAATTGTCCTATTACTTATCCTAATTCACCATTCTTGAAGAAATCCCAAAATCTAACCCCGCGCCCATATGCTCGGATTCTAAAAATTCTCAAAGAAAACACTCACCCATAGCCTAAGGATCATTAATACACGATTTTTACTTGATTTCATAGCTACCTGACAGGTAATTTTCTAAATTCTCGTAGGCCCTAGGTTACTAACCAAATTCCTAAATTTTCACTAATCAAGTAGTTAAATTCCACTAAGAATGCATGCATTAACTAACTGTAAGGTTAGAAAGGAGACTCACCACGCGTCGCACCTACTCCCCGGGTCAAGAATGCGCCCGAAACTCCGGACTCGACACCCACAGACTCAAAACTAGCCAAATGTTATACAAATATATTAATTTGTATTCAAAGCGTGGAATTGTCCTATTACTTATCCTAATTCACCGTTCTTTAAGAAATCCCAAAATCTAACCCCGGGCCCGTATGCTCGGATTCTAAAGATTCTCAAAGGAAACACTCACCCATAGCCTAAGGATCATTAATACATGATTTTTACTTGATTTCATAGCTACCTGACAGGTAATTTTCTATATTCTCGTAGGCCCTAGGTTACTACCCAAATTCCTAAATTTTCACTAATCAAGTAGTTAAATTCCACTAAGAATGCATGCATTAACTAACTGTAGGATAGAATCTACTTACCTTTCAGTGGTTGGGTCGTTGAGCCCTTTTCCCAAGATCTCAAGGTGTTCTAATGGAGGAAGAAATGAAGAAATAATGAAGAATCCTGTATTTAAGTAACACACTTCCTGACAGTGTTTCCTCACCTGCGATCTCGCACCTGCGAGCAAAAGCTCGCACCCGCGGAAATGGATGAGGAAGCCTGGGCCCGCACTTGCAGAGGGGAGAGTGCACCTGCAGCTCCGCTTTTGTGGAACCTTGTCCGCACCTGCGACAAATGGACTGCCCGTTGGTGGTCGCACCTGCGAGGCTGGGACCGCAGGAGCGGTCCCGCACCAGCGACTGGGCAACCGCACCTACGGATCACACCAGAACAGGTGCACCAACAGCTCTTTCAGCTGGTTTTTTGCCTTGTGTGGTGTCCGGGAGGCACCTGGGCCCACCCGATCCCCCGTCCAAATATACCAACAAGTCCCAAAGCATAATACGGACTCGCTAGAGCCTTCGGAACACCCAAAACAACGCTAAAACTCAAAATCACACCTCAAAACCCCTTGAACCAAATTTACGAACTTTAAGTTTTCTTGACTTCGCTAACAACGTGCCGAACTGACCTATACTACTCGGAATGACACCAAATCTTGCAGGCAAGTCATAAATGACATAACGGAACTATCCTCGATCTCGAAATTCCGGTTGGACCTCGATAACACAAAAACACATCCCAAATCACAATAGGAACTTAAGGAACTTCTTATTTCAATATTGGGCGCCGAAACGCTCCCGAGTCATCAAAATCCCATTTCGGACAATAGCCCAAGTCCGAAATCATCATACGAAGCTACTAGAACCGTCGTAATTTGATTCCGAGGTCGTTTACTAAAAATGTTGACCGAAGTCAAACTTACCAAGTGTTCCTATAGCACTCTAAACACTTCCGAATCCCGGACCACCCACCCCCGCAAGTCATAAATCAAAATATGCCGCTATAGGAAGTTTCATTTTGGGGAACGGGGTCCGACAACACAAAATGACCGGTCGGGTCGTTACATTCTCCACCTCTTAAATAAACATTCATCCTCAAACGGGTCTAGATTCATATTTGAAGTGCTGAATAAGTGTGGATATCTGCTCCGCATGTCCTCCTCGGACTCCCAGGTCGCCTCCTCGATTGGTTGGCCCCTCCACTGGACCTTCACAACAGAAACTCTCTTGGACCTCAACTGGCGATCTAGTCTATCATTAATAGCAACTGGCTCCTCCTCGTAGCCTAACCTCTCATCCAACTGAATAGTGCTGAAATCAACCACGTGAGAGAAGTCAGCGTGGTACCTCCGGAGCATGGATACATGAAAAATTGGATGAACTCTGATAAACTGGGAGGTAAGGCTAGCTCATAAGAAACCTCCCCAACTCGTCTCAACACCTCGAAGGGACCTATAAACCTCGTGCTCCGCTTTCCCTTCTTCCCAAACCTTACAATACCCTTCATCGACGAGACCTTCAACATAACCTTGTCTTCCGCCATAAATGATATATCACGCGCCCTCTGATCCGCGTAACTCTTATGTCTGGCTGTGCTATGCGGAGCCTCTCCTGAATCAACTTCACCCTCTCCAAAGCATCCCTCACTAGGTCGGTACCATATAACCTAGCCTCACCAGACTCAAACCACCCGATAGGGGAACGACATCGCCGACCATACAAAGCCTCAAATGGAGCCATCTCGATGATGGACTGGTAACTAAATTGTAATCAAACTCGGCCAACGGCATAAACTGGTCCCACTGACCTCCGAAGTCAATCACACATGCCCTGAGCATGTCCTCCAATATCTGAACTGTACGCTCTAACTGACCATCAGTCTGAGGGTGAAATGTTGTGATGAGATCTATCTGGGTGCCCATCTCACTATGAAATACGCTCAAGAAATGCGAGGTGACCTGAGGACCTCGATTTGATATAATGGACACCGGCACACTATGCAACCAGACTATCTCCCGAATGTAGATCTGGGCTAACCTATCAGAAGTATAAGTAGTAGGTACTGGAATAAAATGCGCTGATTTGGTGAAACTATCCACAATGACCCAAACCGCGTCAACCTTGTGCAAGGTCCAAGGCAACCCAACCACGAAGTCCATAGTGATGCGCTCCCATTTCCACTCAAGAATGGACATCTGCTGAAGTAGGCCTCCTGGCCTCTGGTGCTCATACTTCACTTGCTGGAAATTAAGACACTTAGTCACATACTACAGAATATCCCTCTTCATCCGCCTCCACCAGTAATGCTTCTTCAACTCACGATACATCTTCGTAGCACCAGGATGAACTGAATACCGAGAACTGTGTGCCTCCTCTAGAATCCTCTCCCTCAGGCCATCAACATTAGAAACACAAAAGCGGCCGTGAAGTCTCAGAATACCTTCCTCACCAATATTAACCTCCTTGGCCCTACCCTAAACCACTGTCTCCCGAAGCTCTGCTAAGCACGGATCATAGAACTGCAAGTCCTTAATCTCCTCCAATAACAAAGACTGAGCAACAACATGTGCTAAAACTCGACAAGGCTCTGAAAGGTCTAATCTCTCCAGGCGATTGGCCAAGGACTGAATGTCCAATGCTAGAGGTCTCTCCTCTTCTGCAAAATAAGCCAAGCTATCCATACTCTCCGCTTTCCTGCTCAAAGCACTGCTACCACATTTTCCTTGCCCGATTGATAAAGAATGGTGGTATAATAATCCTTGAACAACTCAAGCCACCTTCGATGCCTCAAATTAGGATCCGTCTACTTGAACAAGTGCTTCAAGCTACGGTGGTCTGTATAAACCTCACAGGACACTCCATACAAGTAATGCCTCCAAATCTTAAGAGCATGAACAATTGCCGCCAACTCCAAATTGTGCACAACGTAATTCTTCTCATGAACCTTCAGCTGGAGTGAACCATAAGCAATAAATCACCCTTCCTGCATCAACACACATCCCGAACCAACGCGTGAAGCGTCGTAATACACTGTGTACTCCCAGAACCGAAAGTTAATACTACAACTGCTGCAGAGGTCAATGCTATATTGAGCTTCTGAAAGCACGCCTCACACTCGTCAGACCATCAGAATGTGGCATTCTTCTGAGTCAATCTGGTCAATGGATCTGCAATAAAAGAGAAACCTTCCATAAATCGGCGGTAATAGCCTGCGAGGCACAAAAAGCTCCTGATCTCTGTAGCAGAAGTAGGACGCGACCAACTCTGAACTACCTCGTTCTTCTAAGGATCAACCTTGATACCCTCTCCGGATACTACATGCCCCAAAAATTCCACGGAATCCAACCAGAACTCAAAATTGGAGAACATAGCATATAGCTTTTGTTCTCTCAAGGTCTAGAGCACAACCCTCAAATGCTGCTCGTGCTCCCCCAGGCTACGTGAGTAAATCAAGATGTTATCTATGAAGATAATGACAAAGGAATCAATATACGGCATGAACACCCTATTCATCAAGTCCATGAATGCTGCTGGGGCATTAGTCAAGTCAAAGGACATCACCAGGAACTCATAATGGCCATATCTCGTACGGAAAGCAGTCTTCGGAACAACTGAGGCCCGAATCTTCAACTGATGATACCCCGATCTCAAATCAATCTTAGAAAACACACGAGCACCCTGAAACTGATCAAACAAATCATCGATGCGTGTTGAAGGATACTTGTTCTTAATAGTAACCTTGTTCAACTGGCAGTAATCAATACACATCCGCATGGACCCATCCTTCTTCTTCACAAAAAGAACTGCAGCACCCCTCGGCGATACACTCGGTCTGATAAATACCTTAGCCAACAAATCCTCAAGCTGCTCCTTCAACTCCTTCGGAGCCATACGGTACGAAGGAATAGAAATAGGCTGGGTGGCTGGAGCTAAATCAATGCAGAAATCAATATAACAATCCGGAGGCATGTCCATAAGGTCCGAAGAAAATACATCAGCAAATTGTCGAACAACTGGCACTGAATCAATCGTCGGAGACTCGGCGGTGGTGTCCCGCACATAAGCAAAATAGGCCAGACGACCTTTCTAGACTGTATGTCGAGCCTTCATGAATGAAATAACCCGACTTGTTGTACTAACTGAGGAACCTCTCCACTCCAACCTCGGAGACTCGGGCATGGCTAAAGTAACTGTCTTGGCATGGCAATCTAGCACGACATGATAAGGAGATACCCAATCCATGCCTAAAATAATCTCGAAATCAACTATGTCGAGCAATAAGAGATCCACTCGAGTCTCTAACCCACAAATTAAATCACACAAGACCGACAAATCCGGTCTACAACAAAAGAATCACCCATGGGATTGGACACATAAATAGGAGAACCCAAGGAATCACGAGGGACATCCAGAAAATGAGCAAATACGACCGAAACATAGGATTAAGTGGATCCTAGATCAAATAACACCGATGCCTCTTTACCACATACTGTAATAATACGTGCGATCACGGCGTCTGAGGAAACTGCATCTGATCTGGCCGGAATGGCATAGAATTTGGCTGGAGTACCAGAAGACTGAGCTCCACTAGAGTGAACAGGAGCTTCCTGACCTCCCCCTGGCTGGCCTCCACCTCTAGGACGACCCCTGCTGACCTGTCCTCCACCTCTAGGTGGCCGGACTACTGGTGCTGGACCCATCGGCTGATAACCCTACTGTACGACCTTGCCCCGAAACCTGGAACACTACCTCCTCATATGATCTGGCTCTCCACACTCATAACAACTCCCTGGTACCATTGTCTGCTGCACCAAAGAAGAACCCTGAGTGGCGGAAGGGCGATGAGATCCCTCAGGCATAACACTGAAGTAGGGGTCGGAGGATCTCAGATGACTAGGATAACCACTGTGTGAACTCTGAATGGCTGGAGGACGGTAGGAACGATATGGCATGGCGCTGAAATGAGGCCTCGCTAGACACCTCGGAGAGGTGGTGGAGGTGCTGAATATAAAGGCCTGCTGGGCTGACCACTGCTATACTGACCCCTGCACTTAGCTGGGGCACCTCTGAAATCTCCAGAGAATCTATCCCTCTTGTCCTGCTGCCCCTGCTCCCTGCTCATCGACTGATACCCCTCGATCATGCAAGCAATGTCTACCACGAGCTGATAAGAAGTACCCATCTCCACCTTTCGATCCATGGTGACCGTAATACCTGGATGCAACCCAGCCACAAATCTCCGCACCCTCTCTGCATCAGTAGGTAGTATCATGAGTGCATGGCGAGGCAACTCTAAAAATTTGGCCTCATAATCTGTCACTGACATCTACCCCTGCTCTAGCCGCTCAAACTAATACCGTAGCTCTTCCCTCTCAGAGGGAGGGATATATCTATCTAGAAAAATCTGTGTGAACTGCTCCCAAGTGACAGGAGGAGAATCTGCTGGCCTGCTGGGAATATAGGACTTCTACCACCAATGAGCTCTGCCCTCCAACTGAAAGGTAGTGAAATCCACTCCGTGGGACTCTAGTATCCTCATGTTGTACAGTTTGTCCCTGCACCTACCCACAAAATCCTGGGCATTCTCGCCTCGCTCACCCCCAAAGACTGAAGGGTGCAATTGGGTCCATCTATCCAATAAATTTTACGGATCGCCGTCCATAGCTGGTCTAGGCTCATGAAGTCTACTGGAGGCACCTCGTCCTGATCCTCTATAATAGGTTCCTCTAGCGGCGGAACCGGAATAGCTCTGGGACGCCCTCGTCCCCTACCGCGGGCTGGTGCCCTCCCCCGGCCTTTGCCGCGGCCTCAGACAGCGGGGGTATAGGCCCTTGCCGGGTCTGGAACATCAGATGCACGCGTCCTCACCATCTACGAGAGAATAAAAGAATGAATTTAGTAAATCATCGACTGCACGATATAATAAGAACAAAGAGAGGTTTCCTAACACCCTATAACCTCCTAAAGATAAGTACAAACGACTCTGTATCGATCCGCAAGACTCTATTGGCTTTGCCCGTGACTCGTGAGACTTACGTGAACCTAGTGCTCTAATACCATGTTATCACGACCCAAAATCCTAACTTAGGCCATGATGGCGCCCAACAACGGGGTCAGGCAAGACAACTCTTTAATTTACTAAGGATTCTTTCTTATTAGATTAAACATTTCAACATATACTTAGGTTTAATACTTAAAACATGACTCGACAAGGATAAATGGCCAGTTTTAATCAAAAGCAGTCATGAAGAGGCGTGAGCCAATATATTTACAAACCCGAAATCCATAACAACTAACACGTGTGTGCCACGAACTAGTGTCACAAGTCCTACGAGCATACAAAGAGAATATACCAAAGATATAATATACAGTCCCACTGTCTGAAGGAAATAAATGGGAAATGAGCAAAAGAAAACCCCATGGTGCTGCCGGAGATCGCTAGGAGGAAAATCAGCTCACCGTGAAGTCAGGTCCATCTAATATCAAGTCAAGCTCCGGTCCGACAACCAGATGCACCAGCCTCAAAACCTGTACAATTAAGTGCAGAAGAGGTAGTGATGAGAGGTCGACATGACACTCACTAAGGTCCAACAATATAATTTAATAGAATATGATAGAAATGGTAGGCATGTAAAGGCAGTGAAGCAACAAATATATATAAGGCACTAAAATCCAAGGAAGTCCTGGGAATGAATAAAAAAATTACTACTTTACTTTCCCCCAAATATCAGTCAAATATATCCATGAATTTAGTAACAAACAAATCATGCGCATGCAGGGTAAGGACAACCGACCGGAGTCATAAGATAGTTATGTCCGTGCACTGCCGAGGGTCGAACGACCCAAACAATAAGTGCACCTCTCCACAAAGTACTCACATTGATGCACTGTCGAGGATCGAATGGACCGTACCAAAAGTGCATCTTTCAATCCTCTCTATGCACTACCGAGGATCGAACGGCCCGTACCAAAAGTGCATCTCTCAATCTGCCGTGGCATACGGCCCGTTCCCATAAGAGTGGGAAAAAATCACACTCTGCTCGCGGAATGTAAATTGCGAAGCGGTCACATTCACACATATTATTCCTTTTTAAATTACTTTTCAGCGAACAACTCCTTACAAGTTTCTCAAATTCCATGACCTCAGGGAAGTAAGCAACATGTAACATTGAATTTATTAAGCATATAGTTCATATCAAGTAAAACACAAGGCATGATGTGGGGCTAACTACCCGGACATAATAGTAATAGCCACTACGTACGGACTCTCATCACTTTGTATGAACGTAGACCCCACAATTATCACATATAACATTTAAATCATCTAGGGGGACAGTTTCCCCTTACAAGGTTAGAAAGGAGACTCACCTTGCTTCGCACCTACTTCCCGGGTCAAGAATGCACCCGAAACTCCGAACTTGACAAATATATCAATTCATATTCAAAGCATGGAATTATCCTATTACTTAGCCAAATTCACCATTCTTGAAGAAATCCCAAAATCTAACCCCGGGCCCGCATGCTCGGATTCCAAAACTTTTCGAAGGAAACACTCACCCATAGCTTAAGGATCATTAATACATAATTTTTACTTGATTTCATTGCTAATTGACGGATAATTTTCTAAATTCTCGTAAGTCCTAGGTTACTACCCAAATTCCTAAATTTTCACAAATCAAGTAGTTAAATTCCACTACGAATGCATGCATTAACTAACTCTAGGATAAAATCTACTTACCTTTCAGTGGTTGGGTCGTTAAGCCCTTTTCCCAAGCTCTCATGGTGCTCTAATGGAGGAAGAAATGAAGAAATAATGAAGAATCTCGTATTTAAGAAACACACTGCCTGATAGTGTTTCCGCACCTGCGCTCTCGCACCTGCGGAAATGGACAGGGAAGCCGGGGTCCGCACCTGCAGAGGGGAGACCGCACCTGTGGCTCCGCTCCTGTGAAACCTTGTCTGCACCTGCGACAAATGGACTGCCCACTGGGGCTCACACCTACGAGGTGCGACACCTGCGACTGGGCAATCCCACCTGCGGATCACACCAGAACAGGTTCACCAATAGCTATTTCAGCTGGTTTTTGTCCTCGTGTGGTGTCCGGGAGCACCTGGGCCCACCCGAGTCGTCCAAATAGACCAATAAGTGCCTAATCATAATACGGACTCGCTCGAGCCTTCGGAACACCCAAAACAACGCTAAAACTCAAAATCACACCTCAAAACCCCTAGAACCAAACTTAGGAACTTTAAGTTTTCTTGACTTCCCTAACATTTCTTGACTTCCCTAACAACGCGCCGAACCGACCTCTACTACTCAGAATGACACCAAATTTTACAGACAAGTCATAAATGACATAACAGAACTATTCCCGGTCACAGAATTCTGTTCGGACCTCGATAACACAAAAACATGTCCCAAACCACAATAGGAACTTAGGCAACTTATTATTTCAATATTGGGCGCCGAAACGCTCCCGGGTCATCCAAAACCCATTCCGGACATACGCCCAAGTCCGAAATCATCATACGAAACTACTGGAACCGTCAAAAATCGATTCCGATGTCATTTACTAAAAATATTGACCAAAGTCAAACTTGGCCCTAAAGGCCAACCTTAAGGAATCAAGTGTTCCTATAACACTCTAAACACTTCCGAATCCCGGACCACCCGCCCCCGCAAGTCATAAATCACAATAAGCCACTATGAAAAGTTTCATTTAGGGTAACGGGATTCGATAATGCAAAACGACCGGTCGGGTCGTTACAATATGTATGAAAATTTTCAAATGACATAATCAGGCGAAACGACGAAAATTTTATACATACGGAAATATCTTTTGTTGTACTTACTTTCGATATTTTTACGTAATTAAAAAAGGGCTTACGCAATTCATGCACTTTATTTTTTTTAATTTTAAAAATAGAATTATTTAATTTACAACAATGAGATGATACATAATGGCAGATTAATCTTTAAATACACACCAGACCTACCTCTGGCACAACGAGGTACCCCCACATATTAGGATGCACTATTTTGTTATGCTTTGGAATATGTCAATTGCTTTGCTTGCATACTTGCTACTTGTTATTGATGCTTACTTGACTTTATTATTTATACTAACGTCATTTGTTGTTTTTCAGAAGAACAAAGTATTAACTATACAATTTGTTTATATTTTTATTTAAATATATATTTGATTTGCTGATATATTTTTTTTTCCTTATACTTATTTTTATATTATCCTTATAAATTAATAATAATAATCATCACCAATTATTTTGTACTTAGCGCTCTTTAATGATTATGGAGCTCCGTTTAGGTATTTACTTAGGTCCAGATTTTTCTTAGGCCCACTCCAATTCTTAGAATATAATTAAGATATCCTTTTAGCCTCTAGGCATGATCTTCTATTTTATAAGGTAGGATATTTTGCCTACAAACCTTTCAACAAGCTCGGTTTGTCATGAAATTCCTCGATATTCGCGTCTTAAACTAGTCTTAAGAATTTTCTTTACAATGAGTATCTTACTCTCTATAGCAAGATATCATTCCCACTTATTTAAAACTAACGTAATATTTTATAAAGAGAAAATAATTTTCCTATCTAATTTCACGAGTTGGTTTTATTCGCATTCTTTTCTTAAAAATGTAGTGACATATTATTTTTAAAATATTTCCACTCGTGCCTCACTTAATTTTTAATTCTTCCTTGATTTTTCCAACTCCAGCATAATCTTGTATCTCCACCAACATAAAATACTTGTCTCGTAGCTTCATGTTTCATATAATCCATTTATGTATTTGATTTATATCACAGAACTTCAACATTCATGCCAATTCTTATTTACAAGTCGATAGATGTCCAACTTCTACAATCTACCAAACAATTGAAGGCCACAATTTGGTCAATTTGCGTCGTCAAATTATTCTAAAATTTTAACCTATTCAATTCAAGTGTTTGTATCGTCTTATTTTGGGTCATCGAGATTAATCTTCATGCACCCATTAATTCTAAGTTTTGGCACGTGATTCGAGGTACTATCCCATAAGTCTAAAAATGGTTGGCATCGTATTCCCAGGCCTGATAACTTTATGATTTGCCAATGCTAAAAAAATAATTTAGATTATTTTCATATCAATTGACTACCATATCCTTATCAATTATTTTGATTCCCAGATTGTCTATATCCAAATACCAACAAATTATTTTCTAATATCAAAATCACTCATCTTTGCCCTCTCTTAAACATTGCAACATTATAAGACCCAATCTCGTCGGTTTCTTAGGCACGCATTCCCAAATATTCTACCCTTAGCCTTCAACATTTATCTACTCCATAGTGACTAAATATATCTTTTTTTCCAAAATAGGTTGACTTAAGTTGAACATCACATCATAAAAAACTTCAAGGACGCTATGGCTGACCAAATCATAGTGATTGACCTAGATGCAGATAAGTTTGAGTACAAGATATCCAAATCATATCAAGACAAGATTGCTAAGCTTGAGATAAAGGTAGCTCAAATGGAGTAAGAAATTGATGGCATTAAGAAAATGATAGTCGATCATAAAAACTCATCCAATGATGAAGGCTACTCTCCATTTCACAAAACTGCAACTCCCACTTATGAGTGTAATGCCTAGTTTGTCAAATCTGCAGTCTTTCTTACGAGAAAGGACATTCTAAGCTGCCAAGAATGTGTATGAAGAATAAACGTGATTAACAAGGACTCTATCACAAAATTTGAAAGATTGTCATTTCCCTCACACCTTCCTTATTTAGGATACATATGCAACCTACGTAAGGCTCAATCTCATTATAGCAAAGAAACTGGGGCAGATTTTTAGCACGTAGGTTGAGTATGATCGAAAGAGACATCATTCCATGGAGTAATAATTAAAAACTTCCTAAAGATTGGGGCAATTTTTGAAAATTTCAGTCATGCATGGAAAAGAACTTGTGCTAGAGCTTTGATATTCGACATAAGTCAACTCTTTAAAAAACTTCAAATCATTATGCTTCTATGTCAACAAGTCTCGTGCGTTAGATCCCTCTAGATAACAAGTCATTCTCGTCCATTCATTTTGCAACTTAGTCCATCATTTCTAGTTTAGGGAGTCCTACTTAACCATATCATGAAATAATCTATCTAATCATTTTTTTTAATTATTTGGTGCACTTATTTTATTGAGATGAACACGCTAACACTTTACTTTTTGTTTGTATAGCTTTATTTGTTCCCTAAAGGTTTCCTAGCATTAAACACAGTTTTGGCTGCAAATTTGCGTAAAGGACGAAGCTATAATGGCTATCATATTAAAAAAAAAAAGACAATAAATAAAAAACACGTTGATTATATCAAATTTGGAGGCCCCAGTAATTTTTGTTCATCATGGATAGGGACACTATTGCTGAGATAATAACTTCTATACGAAATGCTGATATGGATCGAAAAAGGGTGGTTCGAATTGCATCTACTAATATTACCGAAAATATTGTTCAAAATAATAGTACAAAACTGCAACCCAGTAAAAATAAATACCTATAAACAATAAGTCAATTACATAAATTAGGCAGATTAAAATAAATAAAAAATTAAGGAAAGTAAAAAAGAAACTAAAGAAACTATACCCAGAATATGAATATTTAAGTATTACTAAAATAGACAATACTAGGCTATCCCAATTAATAGATACTATACCTAAAATAGAATACAAATATATTTACTATCTTAAAAATAAAAAATGAACAACGATAAAAAATACAAAAAACATCTTCTTGAAAGCATTAGGAAAAAAAGACAAGAATTAAAACATAGAAAAAACAGACTAACTACTAATATATTTGCAGAAACTTGCCGCAAATCCTTACTAGCACAAAAAAGAATTATATTAGACTTACAATTACAAATACAAAGCTTAGAATATAAATACGAACACGATTTATAAATGAATAAAGAAGAATTCGCACTAGAAGAAAAAATATATGAAAATCCAGAAGGATTAAAAATAGCAATAATATTTTCTAATTTAGGAAGAAGATACAAGAAAATAGGAAATAACCTAAACTTAATGTTAGAAAAAGAAACAGTAGAACTAGAAGATAGTTTAACTGCAATGATTAGAATAACAAAAGAAAATGAAGAAATAGATAGAAAACGAGAAATTGAAAAAATACAACAGCAAGCTAAAGAAAAAATACAACAGATAGAGCAAGTAAAAAATACTAAAATAATAGAATTAGAAAAAGAATTAGAAATGCTAAAACAGTTATATGCAAGTAGGCAAAAAGAAAAAGAAAAACGCAAAGAAGAAGAACAATAGTTAAGCCTGACAAATGAAATACAAAAATTTAAATTACAATTAGAAGAGGAACAAGATAATCCACCAAAAATAAGCATGAACGAAATAAATGAAGAAAGTGATAATGATAATGATCTAGGAGAAAACTATTAAGAAACAAGTGAGATGTACACATAAATTATAGAAAAAACAGAAAAGACAAAAATAAATCTAGAAATAAATACAGGAGATATGAACACCAACGATAAACCAAGTGCATCAGGAGTAAAAAATCCAAAACGTCTAAATCCAAGCTACTACAGAATAAGCTATGATTCATATAATAGTAATAAAACATTATCGGATAAAAGGCTAAATAAGAAATGGACACCAAGGCAGACAACTGAACAATGTAATTTTTTAGATCTCGATTGTGTAATAGATATAAATAAAGCAATCCAATTATGGATAGGATATATCTCAAAATAATTAATAGATAATAAAATAGCAATAACTGAAACACCAGGATATATAGAAAGAACACTCATAGGAACAGTAAAACTATGGTTACAAAATTTAACAAATGAAAGCTTAGATACATTGAGAAGTAATAAAAAACATGATGGTACAGTTTCAACCAGAAAGGTTCTGGTAGTTTGGTAAAATATAATTTTCTTATTTCCTTACTTTCATCCGGACCATATGTTCCTTTATAATAATAGTCTCTAAATGCACAAGTATACTCGTCTATATAACACATATTACATATTGCTAATTTTGTCATTAAATTTCTATTTGTAGTGTTTTCATTTGTTGAAACTGTACCATCATTAAATGTCATTAAATTTCTATTTGTTGAAATGGACCATTTGTTTGCGTATGGGGAGGTCCCTATTATGATCTAAATGTCTTTTCATAATATCTTGCGGCTAGCGGAATTAACCTTGAAATTTCCTTTATATTTTCACCTATATATTCTATGTATTGGATATCTTGAGTTTTTTGATATTCTTCTATATTAATAACGATCCATTTGTTTGCGTATGGGGAGGTCCCTATTATGATCTAAATGTCTTTTCATAATATCTTGCGGCTAGCGGAATTAACCTTGAAATTTCCTTTATATTTTCACCTATATATTCTATGTATTGGATATCTTGAGTTTTTTGATATTCTTTTAATAATTTTTCTAATAAATTTATATTTTCTAAAGTTTGTAACCAGTACTGGAGATATTCGTAGCTGATCATTAATCTGAACATAAACCTAGTTCATATAAATCTAATTCGTCTATATCCTCTGATATAATTAGTTCTGCCCATCCTTGTTCCATTATCTTTATTATTTCAAAAGTAACCAAAATATCGTAAATTTTTCTTCTAGTATCGTTATTAAGTTGTTTAAAGGTATATAATATGGGTATTTTGTAATTATTATTGTCATGTATTAGATATGTGTGGTTGTTCATTAGATATGTATTATATTTATTCTTATGGATCCTGGATCAAACAATACTGAAGCCTCTCTACCACATACTGAGATACTACCTCTGAACGGTGTCTGAGGCCACTGCATCTGATCGGGCCGGAAGCTCCTCCGGGACGAGTTGGAGCTGACTGACCTCCTCCGGACTGGCCTGCCCCTCTAGGACGGCCCCTGCCAACCTAACCCCCACCTCTATGCGGACGAACTGATTGTGCTGAAACCGCGGGCTTGGGACTCTGTTGCACGGCCTTGCCCCGATAGTTGGGACCTAATACCTGGGTGCAATCCTGCCACAAACCTTCGAACTCTCTCAGCATCTGTGGGTAATATCATAAGAGCATGGCGTGACAGCTTTGAAAATCTGGCCTCATAATCCGTCACGGACACCTGCCCCTGCTCTAGCCGCTCAAACTGACCCCTCAGCTCCTCCCTCTTAGAGGGTGGAATGTATCTATGTATCTATCCAAGAACATCTCTGTGAACTGCTCCCAAGTGATAGTAGGAGAATCCGCCGGCCTGCTGAGAATATAAGACTTCCACTACCTGCGAGCTCTGCCCTCTAACTGGAATGCAGTGAAATCCACTCCAAGGGACGCTAGGATCCCCATGTTGTGCAGTTTATCCCTGCACCTATCGATGAAATCCTGGGCATCCTCACCTCGCTCACCCCCGAAGACTGGAGGGCGTAAGCGCGTCCATCTATCTAACATCTTATGCTGGTCACCAGCCACAACTGGTGTGGGCTCCGGTGTTGCTGCTACATATTGGCCATCATCCACGAACAGTGTACCCGGGGTGGGATGTAATGCTGCTGTCAGACCTGCGGCCTGGGCAGTAGGGGTCTGTGCTCCCCCTCCCGTCTGTGAAGTGACAGGATCTGCTGGAAATAAACTAGCTTGGGACATGGTGTCCATGAATCTCATCAAACGGCCCATGGCTTCCTGAAAGCCCGACGCCGTCATAAAGTCTACGGGTGCCAGATTTGCTGGAGGCACCTCATCCTGCTCCTCTAATATAGGGTCTTCTGGTGGCGGGGCCGGTATAGCTTTGGGATGCCCTTGTCCTCTACCACGGGCAGGTGCCCTACCCCTGCCCCTACCACAGCCTCGAGCGGCAGGGGCGACACCCTCTCCCGGATCAGGATCATGAGATGCACGCGTCCTCACCATATGTGAGAGAATAGAAGAATGAATTTAGTAAATCATAGGCTGCACGATAGAGTAAGAACAAGTAGAGGTTTCCTAACACCCTATATCCTCCTAAGGATAAGTACAGACGTCTCCGTACCGATCCGCAAGACTCTACTGGGTTGCCCGGGACTCATGAGACTTACGTGAACCTAGTGCTCTGATACCACGTTGTCACGACCCAAATTCCCACATGGGTCGTGATGGCGCCCAACAACGGGGTTAGGCAAGCCAACATAATTTAAACTAAGTGTTACCCTTCCCATGTGATTAATTATTCCAACTTTTACCAGTTTTACGCTTTTATTAACATGATAATAGCATGTGACATAAAAATAAAGACACCTGATGCATGAGCCAAAAGATAAGCATATGTATGAATATACAACCCAAAACCCAAATATATGCAAGTGTGTGCCAGGAACTAGTATCACGGGCATCACGGGCAACTATCAGAATATACCAAGATAACATATATGTACAATCCCATAGTCTGAATGAAATAGGCGGGAAAATGACAAAAGGAAACTCCAGGGTCCTGCCCGAGATCGTCAAGAAGAGCAGCTCACCGCGAAGTTGACTCAACCTAGTCAGTATCTAACGCCGACCTGATAATCATATGTACCTGCCTCCTGACCTGTACAATCAAGTACAGAAAGAAAAGAAGAAATGCAACATGAGTACGTAATAAATATGTACCCAGTGAGTATCCCGCCCAAAGTCGAAATAGTAGTGACGAGAGGTCGACCAGATACTCACTAAGGTCCATCAATATAATATATGATGAAATATGGCTAAAACTATAGGCATGGGAATCACTGAGCAACAAGTATACAGCAAATAACGAAAACCAGAAAATAACTGAAAAGGAACAACAAGACACCAAAATCTTCTCTTAACCAATGCTTGACACTCCAATTTTTATTAAACGACTCAAAATCAAGTGATCTTAGACATACCGGGACAAGACAACTGGACGGAGTCATAAAGGGTGTCATAGGGACTGAGGTCATAAGCCATCCCACGATAACGAATCATACCTGCGACTCGCGTGCTGACTCGATATAATAAGCTATCCCACGATCGCGCATCATCCCTGCGACTCGTGTGCTAACTCAATAATAATAAGCTATCCCACGATCGTGCATCATCCATGCGATTCGTGTGCTTACTCAATATTAATAATAATAATAAGCTATCCCACAGTCGCGCATCATCCCGACGACTCGTGTGCTGACTCGATATCAAGTGTGTGTGTGTGTATATATATATATATATATATATATATATATATATATATATATATAAGTACATGTGGGTACCAACTCAATAGTGAACTCAACAGGACTGTGTCGATACCACGAATAGCCAACTAGGATCCAAATCATAATGTTTCATGTTTCCATAACAACTCAACAATAATTTCAACTCTTATCACATAAAAGGTACAAATAAGGAACATAGTGGCATGCTCGTGAGTCCTAATGCTACCCGACATAGCAATATTGTCGCCACGTACGAACTCTCGTCACTTGGTACGTACGCGGCCACCACAATATGTATACATAGCAAACAAGGAACCTATGGGGACATTTGACCCTTACAAGGTTGAATTCCATGCAAATATTTAGGAAAATAGAGAGGAATTACTTACCTTGGCACTACTTAGGTCGTGGGGGATGCTGCTCTAGCTTGGGGGTCCTCTAATGGAGGTTGTGCATGTCAAAACTGAAGAAAATCCTGTGTTTTAGACATTTAAAGGGGGTCTGCCTCCAGTGGTTTCCGCACCTGCGACTAAGGGACCACACCAATAAGGAAAAGACCGCTTCTGCGGAAATTGGCGATGGGGGCTGGGGATCGCACGAGCGGAATGTTTTCCGCACCTGCGGAAAGGGATCCGCACCTGCGAAGGCTCGCGGCCCCCTGGATTTCATCACCTGCAAGGCTGGGACCGCAGGATCAGTCCCACACCTGCGGCTGGGCAACTGCACCTGCGGTCACACCAGCAACAGCTGCACTAGCAGTTGTTTTAGCTGGTTTTCTGCCTCGTTAGGTGCCCGGGAGGAACCTGGGCCCACTCGAGCCCTAATCTAAATATACCCACGAGTCCCAAATCATAATACAGACTCGCTCGAGCATTCAGAACACCCAAAACAACAGTAAAACTAAAAAACACACCCCAAACCCCAAGAACCAAACTTAGAAATTTTCAGTTTTCTAGACTTCGCTCGCAACGCGCCGAACCGACCTATACAATTCGGAATGACCTCAAATTTTGCTGGTAAGTGAAAATTAACATAACGGAACTACTCCCGATCTCATAATTCTTATCTGACCACGATAACGCAAAAATACGTCCTAAACAAAAATATGAACTTTAGGAACTTCTTATTTCAATATTGGGCTCTGAAATGCCCCCGGTTCATCAGAAACCCAATTCGAACGTACGCCCAAATCTGAAATCATCACACGAAGCTAACGGACTCGACGAAACTCGATTCCGGGGTCGTTTACCCAAAATGTTGACCGAAGTTAAAATTTGCCTTAAAAGCCAACCTTAAAAAACCAATTGTTCCTATTGCACTCAAAATACCCCCGAATCCCGGACCACCAGTCCCCGAAAATCATAAATCATAAAATGCCGCTATGGGAAGTTTCACTTGGGGGAACAGGGTCCGATAACGCAAAACGACCAGTCGGGTTGTTAGATCGAGGGCTGGCCCCTCTGGTGGGAAGATCCACCGGAATGGCAGGGACACTGCCTCCACCCGTGCCAAAGCTCTCCACAATCAAAACAACTCCCTGAAGCTGGAGGCGGGGACTGATAGAAACCCCTAGAACCTGTACGGCCACTGGAAAACTCCTGTATAAATGAACCCTGAACTGGAGATACTCGAGCTGCACTCTGAGCTGGGAGGGAACCAAATGAATTACGGCCTGACTGAGAACCACGGGGACCCTTCCCCGAGGAGGCACCACCATATGCTGGACGGCCTGACTGTGGAGGCTTGAATGAACGGCCCTTACCCTACTAAAACTATCCCCAGAAAGGGGGCACCACTGGAACTTCCCGAACCACGAGGCCTCTTGGACTCCCTCTCCTCCCTCTCCTGGAAGCAAACAGACTCAATATCTCGAGCTATGTCAACAACCTGCTCAAATGAAGCACCCAATACTCTCTCCCGGGTCATAAGCAACCGAAGCTGATAAGAAAGACCATCCACAAACTTCCTCACCCTCTCCCTATCAGTATGGACAATCTCAGAAGCATATCTAGCCAAATTGGAGAACCTCATCTCGTACTGAGTAACTGATAGCTCTCCCTAGCGCAACTGCTCAAATTGCATGCGCCGCTCCTCTCTGTAGGACTGAGGAACATACTTCTCCAAAAAGATCATGTAGAACTGCCTCCAGGTAAGAGGTGCTGAACCAACCGGTCTACGCCTCTCGAGCGAATCCCACCATGTAAAGGCAGCACCCGTAAACTGAAATGTAGCAAATGAGACCCCACTGGTCTCCAAAATACCCGCGATGTGCAGTATCCTCTAACACCTATCTAGAAATCCCTGGGCATCCTCGCCCTTTGTACCGCTGAAAGTCAGAGGCTGAAGTCTATTGAATCTCTCCAACCTGCGTTGTTCGTCCTCAGACATATCAAGGACCACATAATCCTGAACCGGAGCAACTTGCGGAGCTGGCGCTGGGGCTGCTCTCGGTTCCTGAATACCCTGTGCAGCCTGCTTAGGTGCCCGGGTAGCTGGAGTCTGATTGCCTCCCCCGGGCTGAGCTGTAGTGGCAGTAGAAGACATGGAAACTGCCAGAGCCAAACTGGTGCATGCAATCAATATTTGAGACAGGGCCTCCTGAAGACCCGGAATAACCATAGACACTGCTGGTGCTTGAGCCTGTCCCGCTGGGACACCATCGGCAGAAACCTGACCATCGGCTGCTGCGCGGGCTGGCCCCTACCTCTACCATGGCCTCGACTGCGTCCTCGACCTCTTGATAGTCTAGCCGGTAATTGGTCACTCTGATCGGTGCGGTGTGTCCTCACCATCCGTGAGAGAATGAAACAACATAAGATCAGATTTCAAGAATCAATAGATAAGCACGAAAGAGTTCAAGAATGATAGAAATGTTTCCTAAAAGTTCGGCAGCCTCTCGAAGATAAGTATAGATGTCTCCATACTGATTCCCAAGACTCTACAAAATATGCTCATGACCGCTGAGTCCTATGTAACCTAGGGCTCTGATACCAAACTGTCATGACCCTAAATCCTAAGTCGGCCGTGATGGAACCTATCATGGAACTAGGCTAGCCAATATATCACATTTTCACAATTTCTTTCAAAAACCCACTTCAAAAATCCGAACATTTCATAAATACACAAAAACTACGGAATAAAGTAGGTCATCATAATACAATACTGCTACCCCAAAACCCGGAGTCAATATGTCATGAGCATCTTGAACAATAAGTCATAATATACTATCATAATACAAAACCTCCGAATGAAATGAAGATACAACAGGGAGGGAAAATAGAGATGTTGCGGATGCTGGACAGCTACCTCTATAACCCGCAAATCTGGCTCCGCTGCGGAAAAAGGATAATACTCGATGTCTGCTCCTGAATCTGCACACAGAGGTGCAGGGAGTAATGTGAGTACACCAACTCAGTAGAGTAATGAAAATAAATCAGGTCTGAGAAGTAACAACATATAAAATCAATGACATCAAATCACAAGAGGCACAACCTTACTTTAAAATAGTATAACATATATGTATAAATCGTCGCGCCTTAAAAATCAACTTCCGAAAAACCCCATTAAAATATACATTTTTCAACGACTTCAACTGAAAGGTCTAATATAAAAATGAAATGAATCATATAGAGGCCCCTTAGGCAAAAACATGTATCATAATCAGCCCCTCGGGCATGCCTCACAGTCACTCTGCCTCCCAATCACTCGTCAGTCGGCACTCGGTACTCGCACTCAGTAGGTACCTGTGCTCACTGGGGATGTGTACAGGCTCCGTCTTCGGTGGGGCTCCTTCAGCCCGAGAGCTAAATAAACAGCCAAATCATGGCATCAATCATTCTCAGGCTCTCGGCCTGTCTCATATCATAAATATCCTCACAATTAGGCCCTCGGCCTCACTCAGCACCTCACCATCACTCTGGGCCTCAGCCACACTCTGCAAAACCACTCGAAAGGCCCCTCGGGCGAATCAGTAAAAATAGGGTACTCGACCCAAAACATCAGTTTAAATCTCAAGTGGTGTAAGTCATGTTGAGTATCAAATAAAACAGTATGCCCAATGTTGCTGAGTGAAATCATCAACAAATAGTGAGGAAAATAGCAGTAAAAAAGCCCTCAAAGGGTCTAAACAGATCCGCACGAGGCCCCAAACATGGCTTATAGCCCAAATATTTCACAAATCTTGAGAACCTAACTTAACATAAGGTTTTGAGTAAATATGCAACTCATTAGTTGCCGCGGAGAGGACCTAGTCAATCCAAAAATCAGTACGCGCGACATACTCGTCATCCGACATGTGTGCCTTTCTTAAATCAGTGAGAAATATGAAGTCCGAGGTTTCATACCCTCGGGACAAGATTTATAACCATTAATTACCTCTACCGGGCCACAACACTAGTCCGCTATGCTTGTGCCCCTCAAATTGGCTCTCGATTGCTCCGAATATAGCCAAAACCAGTTAACATTATCAATATATACTCAGGGAACACAACCTAATCAAAAATTACCAATTTAATCAAAAATGTCGAAATTCGGCCAAACTCGATCCCCGGGCCCACATCTCGAAATTCGATAATTTTTACATCATTAGAAACCTCTTCCTCCCAGGATTCTATAAATACCAAGAACACTAAAATCATACCACAATTGTCCACTCAAATGCTCAAAAGAGAATAAATTTCCCAATGACCCTTCTTCCCCAACTTTGTTCAATTTCCAGAAATTTTGTTGTTTAATCACTTAGGAATTGACATAGAAACGTGTTATGAAGTTAAAATTCTTACCTCCAAATGATTTCCCTTCAAATCCCTCTCAAAATCTTCTCAATTCGCATGCAACAATGGAGGAAATGAAAACCAATTTCGCACTTCAACCCTTTTTAAACATTCTGCCCAGCGAAAATAATTTCTTCAATGCGATCGCAAACTTTGGCACGCGATCGCGAAGAAAAAATATGTTTCCCCACCATTTTACCTTACGCGATTACAGACATCCTCACGCGATCGCGATTCATCAGGACTTAAACCCATGTTATTGCAAACCACTCCACGCGATCGCGAAGAACAAAGGCACAACTCACCCACGCGCCCCTTTAACTCTACGCGATCGCAAACAACACCACGCGATCGCACTGACCAACCACCTCATACTCATGCGATCGCGGCCTCCACTACGTGATCATGTATAAAAAAAATCCTGCCTCACCATTTTACCCTACGCGGTTGCAAACATCCTCACGGGATCGTGTAGAAGGAAACCAGAACCTCACACCAGTAGAAATCTGCCTAGGTTTCAAGCCAAAAGTTGATCCGTTAATCATCCGAAACACACTCGAGGCCCTCGGTACCTCAACCAAACACACCAATATATCCCATAACATCATTCAAACTTAGTCGAGCCTTTGAAACACCAAAAACAACAAGAAAACACCAAATTTACATCAAATTCAAGCCTAAGAACTTTGAAATTTCTAAATTTCGCCAACTATGCCGAAACCAACCAAAAGACCTCTGATTGACCTGAAATTTTGCAGACATATCAAAAATGACATTACGAACCTGCTCCAACTTTCGGAATTCCATTCCGACCCCGATAGCCTATTTTCCACTGCCGATCGGAAATCGCCAAAAACTAATTTTCACCAATTCAAGCCTAATTCTACACCTGACATCACAAAAATATTCTGAACACACTCCTAAGTCCCAAGTCACCTAACGAAGCTATCCGGGCCATAAAATCCACATTCCGAGGTTGTTTACCATAAGTCAACTCTCAGTTGACTTTCTCAACTATTAGGCTACTTTAAAAGGCTAAATGACTAAATTCTCACCATAACCACTCTGGAAACATACCTAAATTGAGTAAAAAACACCTCGGGACTTGAAGAATATTATTTTCCAGAAAGTAGGTGTTATGCGACGTACTATGCGATCGCATAACGTGTATGCAGACCGCATAATGGTCGCATACCTGGGCAGATCAATGCCCCATTTGAGGTCAACTATGCGGTCCAATATTCGATCACATTTCGGTTCTGCTGACCGCATAGCTGTTGCATTGTTGCCTTTGATTTTTGGGAGGGAGGTTATGCGACACACTATGCGATCGCATAATGTGTATCCAGGCCACATAATGGCCGCATACCTGGGCAGTGTGTTTTGAATTTTAGCCCATCTTGAGGGTCATTCTGCGATCGATTCTGTAGACCACATGTCAGGATTGCGATCGCATTCCTGACCGCATTCTTGTGTTGGGCCCTATTTTTCTGATTTTTAAAATCGACCCCAGTTCATTAAAAAATGCCTCCCCTTCATTTTTAACCATTATCATAACAAAATTAGAGAGAGGGGAGAGAGGGTTCTTGAGAGAGAAAGCTTCATCTTTATCAATTGAATTTTCAAAGTCACTCAGGACTGGAAATTTTGAGTAATCATCTTCTTCTTCATTCTAATAGATTAACGGTACTAGTCGGTCCGGTGATTTGTGAGTCAAAGATAAAAAGGAATTTCGACCCTAGGTATGTATGGCTAACTTTAACCTTTGTAGAATCCCCTTGTTAGGTCCGAGCATATGGCATGTATACCTTGTTGAAAATATGTTAACCGATTGTTCAAATGTGTTGAGACGTAAGATTTTACTCTCTGATTGTCCTAGTTGATTGTCATATTACCGTGCTATATGAGGTTGTGAAAAGTGCTTTGATATGCCTATCTTATTATGTGCAAACCTCATAAATGCTCGAGGGTATCGATAAGAAAGTATGTTTTAATGAATGAAAGATTGTTGATATGCCCAAGTATGGGAATGTATATAATGGATAAAATTTGTGCGTGGAGAGTAATGAAAAAGGGTATTGTGAAATGATGTAAATGAGTTGAACGATTATGGAAGCACCATGTTCATGAATTACAGCTTGGTGAGAATTGTGGTGCCTTGGGCCCAAATAACTAAATTGTTGATATGAACTTTAGTTCATTGAAATGATGATTCTTGTGATTTGATTATTTTTGGTTGTGGTTATGAAATATGATCGTCGGGTGGGATTGGGTTGCGTGCCGCAACACGAACTAATAAGGATAATAAGATGTGAGGTAATAAGAGTGGCCGAGGTAATAAGGGAGGTTGAGGGAATAAGGGAGGCCGAGGTAATAAGGATGGAATATGATCATTATCACCATTGAAATGAAAATCTATGAAACATGATGAGATGTGAGGTAATAAGGGTGGCCGAGGTAATAAGGGTGGCCGAGGTAACAAGGAAGGAATTTGATCGTTATCACTATCGAAATGAAAATTGGAGAAACTCTTGAATATGGTGATGTTGAAAGGGAAAAGGAGAGATTGTGAAACTTTTTCATTTTGGTTGTTTCTTTCCACGTGCATTAATTGAGTGGTTCGATTATTGTTTCTTACTTGTATACTTTTTGATTGTATTTGGGATAAAGTTTGTTCATACATACTAGTACTATTCCACAATACTAACGTCCCTTTTGCCGGGGGCCCTACATTTTCTTATATAAATGTAGGTGATTCTACAGCAGGTAATTCAACCCACCGTAAGTAGTGCCTCCTCTCCTTTCCATCAGCTGTTCTGGTGAGCCCCACTTCCTCCCGGGGCCACGTGTGGCTCATGTCGCCTTATTTTGAGTTTATTGTGTAGTGGAAGGTATATCTGGGGCCTTGTTGCCGACAAGTATTATATAAATCTTTTGTATTCGTAGAGGCTCCGTAGATACAATGTGGGTAGTATACATATGTACTTTGGGTAAGTAATGGTACGGTTCGGAAATCGTGGTCCACATTGTCAATGTTGTATGTAATTTGTAAGTATTTGGTATAATGTGTTGGTAATGATAAAAAGTAGAAATCAATACAAGTTGAAAGTTTATGTTTAAGCTATAAATGGTTATTTCACATGGATAATGTATATTGAAATAACAGGGTAATGCGTGGGTTAGGAAAGGAAAATCAGGTTCGCTTGACCGGGTTTATTCAATTAGGTGCCGGTCTCGTCCCTCGAGTTTTGGGGCGTGAAAAACTTGGTATCAGAGCCTATGGTTTTAAAACTGTCCTAGGATGTCTCGAAGTCGTGTCTAGTAGAGCCCTTCTTATCGGTGTGTTGTAGACCTCATCTATAATTAGGATGGCTACATGGAAATTTAGGAAACACCCTTTTCATTGTTATTCTATATCGTGCGGTGAAGTGGAAAGTGAAAATATTCTTGTGTAACTCGTGCTCTGTTCCAAAATTTTCAGTAATGGCACCAAAGAAGAGACTTTGACTCGGTCTAGAGGCCAATACCACCCCAAGTTTGGCTATGAATTCTGTACCCGATGGTGTGTGTGATAGTGAATCCCCAATTATGAATCCACCTGGCCTTTCTGTTCTAGACCAGAGTGTTCCTATTCCTACTGCGGCGGAGTGTGCTGCAACCCCTTCCGCTGGTATTCCTGATCCTTCTTCGATTCCAGCTCCAGGTCCCGGTACTTCTAATGGGGACGTCAGGGGAGTTGTTCATATATTGACTCAGTTACTGGAGCTCAGGCCCAAAGATCTCATGCTACCCCTGCGTCCTCTAGCGGACAAGGATATTCCGCCGGTTCCAGAGTCAACCATTTTCTATGGTTGGCCCCTCCAGAGTTCTCAGGTATTGATCCAGAGGCCGATTCGCATGACTTTTTAGATGAGATGTGCAAGACGCTTCGGGTTATGAAGGCTACAGAGGCAGAGGGGATTGAGTTAGCATCTTACGGGCTGAGGGGAGCAGTGTATTCATAGTTCGAGCTCTGGGAGAATTCCCGTAGGGAGCGAAGTCCTCCGGCGAGATGGAATGAGTTTGTTGATGCTTTCATGGATCACTTCTTGCCTGTCGAGGCTATGACAGCCCGTGCTACGGAGTTTGAGGTTCTGAAGCAGGGTAATATGAGCGTGTGGGAGTACCACATGGAGTTCGTGAGATTGTCCAAGTACGCTCCTCATTTGGTATCAACCATGGGTGCCAGAGTTCGATGGTTTGTTGAGGGCCTCAGTCCCTTGGTTGTAAATGAAGTTGCCACAGCTGCCTTGCACTGAGAGATGAATTATGGTATGATAGTAGGATTCGCCTAGGCCACAGAGGCCAGAAAATTAAAGATATGGTCGGAGAGGGAGAGTATTAGCAGGGCCCGGTCAGTGGGCCACTCGGGGAGTTCAGTTGGAAGAGGGAGACAAGTTCATATGGCATGTATACCTTGTTGAAAATATGTTAATTGATTGTTCAAATGTGCTGAGACGTAAGATTTTACTCTCTGATTGTCCTAGTTGATTGTCATATTACCGTGCTATATGAGGTTGTGAAAAGTATTTTGATGTGACTGTCTTATTATGTGCAAATCTCGTAAATGCTCGAGGGTATCGATATGAAAGTATGTTTTAATGAATGAAATATTGTTGATATGCCCAAGTATGGGAATGTATATAATGGATAAAATTTGTGCGTGGAGAGTAACGAAAAAGGGTATTGTGAAATGATGTAAATGAGTTGAACGATTATGGCAAGACCATGTTCATGAATTACTGCTTGGTGAGAATTGTGGTGCCTTGTGCCCAAATAACTAAATTGTTGATATGAACTTGTGTTCATTGAAATGATGATTCTTGTGATTTGATTGTTTTTGGTTGTTGTTACGAAATATGATCGTCGGGTTGGGATTGGGTTGCGTGCCGCAACACGAACTAATAAGGATAATAAGATGTGAG
Organism: Nicotiana paniculata; assembly: GCA_005239505.1. Lineage (NCBI taxonomy): Eukaryota > Viridiplantae > Streptophyta > Magnoliopsida > Solanales > Solanaceae > Nicotiana > Nicotiana paniculata. The sequence goes on along the minus strand of MDKI01098266.1, from coordinate 32,170 downwards.
GTAATAAGGGTGGCCGAGGTAACAAGGATGGAATGTGATCGTTATCACTATCGAATGAAAATTGGGGAAATTCTTGAATGTGGTGACGTTGAAAGGGAAAAGGAGAGATTGTGAAACTTGTTGATTTTGGTTGTTTCTTTCCACGTGCATTGATTGAGTGGTTCTATTATTGTTTCTTACTTGTATACTATTTGATGGTACTTGGGATAAAGTTTGTTCATACATACTAGTACTATTCCACAATACTAACGTCCCTTTTGCCGGGGGCGCTACATTTTCTTATATAAATGTAGGTGATTCTACAGCAGGTAATTCAACCCACCGTAAGTAGTGCCTCCTCTCCTTTCCTTCAGCTGTTCTGGTGAGCCCCACTTCCTCCGGGGGCCACGTGTGGCTCATGTAGCCTTATTTTGAGTTTATTGTGTAGTGAAAGGTATATCTGGGGCCTTGTTGCCGGCAAGTATTATATAAATCTTTTGTATTCGTAGAAGCTCCATAGACACAATGTAGGTTCTATACATATGTACTTTGGGTAAGTAATGGTACGGTTCAGAAATCGTGGTCCACGTTGTCAATGTTGTATGTAATTTGTAAGTATATGGTATAATGTGTTGGTAATGATAAAAGGTAGAAATCAATTCAAGTTAAATGTTTATGCTTAAGTTATAAATGGTTATTTCACATGAATAATGTATATTAAGATCACGACGTAATACGTGGGTTAGGAAAGGCAAATCAGGTTCGCTTGACCGGGTTTATTCGATTAGGTGCCGGTCTCGTCCCTCGATTTTTGGGGCGTGAAAAACTTGGTACCAGAGCCTAAGGTTTTAAAAGTGTCCTAGGATGTCTCGAAGTCGTGTCTAGTAGAACCCTTCTTATCGGTGTGTTGTCGAGCCCATCTATAATAAGGATGGCTACATGGAAATTTAGGAAACACCCTTTTCAAATTTATTTTAAATCGTGTGGTGAAGTGGAAAGTGAAAATATTCTTGTATAACTCGTGCTCTGTTCCAAAATTTTCAGTAATGGCACCAAAGAAGAGACTTTGACTCGGTCTGGAGGCCAATACCACCCCAAGTGTGGCTATGAATTCTGTACCCGATGGTGTAGGTAAGAGTGAATCCCTAATTCTGAATCCACCTGGCCTTTCTGTTCCAGACCAGAGTGTTCGTATTCCTACTGCGGCGGAGTGTGCTGCAACCCCTTCCGCTGGTATTCCTGATCCTTCTTCGATTCCAGCTCCAGGTCCCGGTACTTCTGATGGGGATGTCAGGGGAGTTGTTCATATGTTGACTCAGTTAGTGGCCTCTCAGGCCCAAAGATCTCATACTGCCCCTGCGTCCTCTAGTGGACAGGGATATTCCGCCGGTTCTAGAGTCAACCATTTTCTATGGTTGGCCCCTCCAGTGGTCTCATGTATTGATCTAGAGGCCGATTCGCACGACTTTCTAGATGAGATGTTCAAGATGCTTCGGGTTATGAAGGCTATAGAGGCAGAGGGGATTGAGTTAGCATCTTACAGGCTGAGGGGAGTAATGTATTCATGGTTCGAGCTCTGGGAGAATTCCCGTAGGGCGTGAAGTCCTCCGGTGAGATGGAATGAGTTTGTTTATGCTTTCATGGATCACTTCTTTCCTGTCGAGGCTATGGCAGCCCGTGCTACGGAGTTTGGGGTTCTGAAGCAGGGTAATATGAGCGTGTGGGAGTACCACATGGAGTTCGTGAGATTGTCCAAGTACGCTCCTCATTTGGTATCAACCATGGGTGCCAGAGTTGATGATTTGTTGAGGGCCTCAGTCTCTTGGTTGTAAATGAAACTGCCACAGCTGCCTTGCACTCAAACATGAATTATGGTAAGATAGTTGGATTCGCCTAGGCCACGGAGGCCAGAAAATTGAAGATATGGTCGGAGAGGGAGAGATTAGCATGGCCCGGTCAGTGGGCCACTCGGGGCGTTCAGTTGGAGGAGGGAGACCAGTTCAGGGGAGAGGACTATCAGGGCCATCCCAGTCATATGCTCAGTCCTCATCCAGTACACCGCCATCAGTGCACCGTTATCAGCAGAGCATTCGCTGGGGACCAGGATCAGACAGTAGGAGACCCCATCAGTCCGGTCGTCTAGGAGGGAGGTTCCAGCAAAAAAAAGTGCTTTATGCCCTAAGTGTGGGAGATTCCATACCGAGCCTTGTTACCTGGATATCCCGGTATGCTACGGGTATGGGTTGAGAGGTCATATTCGGCGGGATTACCGTGCGCCCAGTCCGAGCATGGGTAGTGGTTTTGCTCAGCCATCGGGTTCTTCAGTCGCCGCATCTGCAGTACGTGCTCCAGCTCCAGCAGGGCGTGGTGCAGTTAGGAGTGGAGTACGAGGTAGAGGTAGACCCAGTTGATTCTATGCTTTAAGTGGTCGCCAGAGTGCAGAGGCTTCTCCAGATGTTGTTACAGGTATTCTGGCTGTTCAAGCCCTTGATTGTTATGATCTTATTGATCTGGGGTCCTCCTTGTCTTATGTTACACCATTTATTACTTCAAGTTTTGGGATAGAACCCGAGCAGCTTCATGAGCCGTTCTCTGTGTCGACTCTGGTTGGTTATTCTATTGCAGCCGCACGTGTCTATAGGAATTTTGTTGTCACGATTTGTGGTCGAGATACCACGGCTGATCTTATCGAGCTTCAGATGGTAGATTTTGATGTTATCATGGGAATTGATTGGCTTTACTCGATTCCTGAACCAGAATTATGAGACTAGAATTTCCTAATAAGTGAGTTATTGAGTGGAAAGGGAACGGTGTGGTGCCAAAGGGTAGGTTCATTTACTACCTTAAGGCCTCGAAGATGATTAAAAATGGGTATGTTTGTCATTTGGTCCGGGTTGCGGACACACTTTAGATGTGTCTGCCCCCGAGTACGTCCCAGTCGTGAATGATTTTCTTGAAGTATTTCCGGACGAACTCCCAGGAATTCCATTAGATAGAGATATCGATTTCGGGATTGATGTATTGCCAGATACACAGCAAATATCTATTCCATCATACAAAATGGCGCGCAGCAGAGTTGAGGGAGTTAAAGGAGGAGTTGAAAGACTTATTAGAGAAGGGGTTCATTCGGCTGAGTGTGTCGCCATGGGGAGCTCCGGTTCTTTTCATCAGGAAGAAGGATGGGTAGCTTCAGATGTGTATTGATTATCGGCAGCTCAGCAAAGTCACCGTTAGAAACAAGTATCCATTGCCTCAGATAGATGATTTGTTCGACCAATTGCAGGGTGCGAGTTTTTTCTCAAAAATTGATTTGCGGTTGGGGTATCACCAGTTAAAGATCATAGAGCAGGATATTCCTAAGACCGTCTTCAGAACTCGTTATGGTCATTTTGAATTTTTGGTAATGTCATTTGGACTGACCAATGCTCTAACGGCTTTCATGGATCTTATGAATCGGGTTTTCAAACCGTTTCTTAACTGCTTCGTGATTGTTTTTATTGATGACATCCTTGTCTACTCGTGGAGTTGTGAGGATCATGCTAATCACGTCAGGGCAGTTCTGCAGATTCTTCATCAGCACCAATTATATGCCAAGTATTGAAAATGTGAATTTTGGCTAGAGCCAGTCGTGTTTTTAGGTCATGTTGCTTCCAGAGAAGGGATTAAGGCTGATCTCCAGAAGATCACAGCGGTGAAGGATTGGCCTAGACCAATGACCCTGACAGAGATACGAAGTTTCTTGGGTCTAGCTGGGTATTATCGGAGGTTTGTGGAGGGATTTTCTACCCTTGCCTCCCATTGACTAAATTGACGCATAAGGCAACTAAGTTCCAATGGTCCGACGCTTATGAGAAGAGCTTTCAGGAGTTGAAATCAAGATTGACTTCGGAACCGGTGTTAACTTTACCAGAAAGCACGGAGGGATTTGTGGTTTATTGCGATGCTTCAAGAGTTGGTTTGGGATGTGTGTTGATGCAACACAGGAAGGTTATAGCCTATGCTTCCAGGAAACTCAAGAATCACGAGAAGATTTATCCGACGCATGATTTAGAACTCGCGGCATTCGTGTTTGCATTAAAGATCTGGCGGTATTATTTGTATGGGGTCCATGTGGATGTGTTCTCAGACCACAAGAGAGTCCAATATTTGTTCAAGTAGAAGGAGTTAAACTTAAGGCAGCGGCGGTGGTTAGAATTGCTTAAGGATTATGATACGAATATCTTGTACCATCCGGGAAAAGCAAATGTAGTGGCGGAAGCTCTCAGTCGGATGTCTATGGGTAGTTTTGCTAATTGAAAGTGAATCAGAGGCCTATAGCCCGAGAGATTTTTCAATTGGATAGTCTGGGGGTCTGTTTCTCGACCTCAGACGAGGGGAAAGTCATGGTGCATAATGGGGCAGAATTGTCACTTGTAGCAGAAGTCAAGGAAAACCAGTATATCGATCCAGTATTGGCACAGTTGAAGGAGGCAGTTTTGAATAGCAAGATTTCAGCATTTTCACTCGGTAGCGATGATGGTATTTTATGGTTCCAGGGACGGCTATGTGTTCCTGAAGTGGATAATCTTCGGGAGAGGGTGATGGCGGAATCTCACAATTTCAGGCATTCTGTGCACCCATGTTCTACGAAAATGTATCAAGATCTCCAGGAAGTTTATTGGTGGAGCTGTATGAAGAGAGGTGTGGCAGAATTTGTATCCAAATGTCCGATTTGTCAGCAGGTGAAGGCCGAGCATCAGAGGCTCGGTGGGTTAACTCCTCTTATAGAAATTCCAATGTGGAAATGGGAAATGATCAAAATGGATTTAGTGGCAGGGTTACCTCGCACTCAGTGCAAGTTCGACTCGATTTGGGTGATAGTGGATAGACTAACGAAATCAGCTCACTTCTTGCTAGTCAAGTCCACCGATACTGCAGAACAGTACGGTCAGTTGTATATCAAGGAAATAGTCAGGCTTCATGGTACTCCAGTTTCTATTGTCTCAGATCGAGGAGCCCAGTTCACGGCTAATTTTTGGAGGAAATTTCAGCAAGGTTTGGGTACTCAGGTAAATCTCAGCACAACTTTCTATCCGCAGACTGATAGTCAGGCAGAGCGAACTATTCAGACGTTTGAAGATATGTTACGGGCTTGTTTGTTGGACTTCAAGAGTAGTTGGGATGATCATTTAACACTTATCGAATTTGCTTACAATAACAGCTTTCACGCTAGTATTCAGATGGCCCCATTTGAGGCATTGTACGGAAGAAGGTGTAGATCTTCGATTGGGTGGTTCAAGGTTGGCGAAGTAGAATTGTAAGGGCCAGATCTTATGCACCAGACATTGGAAAAAGTCAGAGTCATTCAAGAGAGGATAAAAACCGTCAAAGCGGTCAAAAATCCTATGCGGACGTTTGTCGAAGAGAATTGGAATTCCAAGTAGATGATTGGGTATTCTTGAAGGTATCTCCCATGAAGGGAGTGATACGGTTTGGGAAGAAAGGGAAATTGATCCCAAGGTATGTCGGGCCATATCGGATTGCTAAAAGGATAGGACGAGTGCCTTTTAGGTTGGAATTACCCCCTGAATTGTCATTAGTGCACCCGGTTTTCCACGTTTCTATGTTTATGAAAGTGGTTGGAAATCCATCAGTCATTGTGCCAGTTGAGACTATTGAGGTTAATGAAAAATTATCGTATGAAGAGGTTCCAGTTGCTATTCTTGATAGACAAGTCCGTAGGATGAGGAATAAAGAAAATGATTCGGTTAAAGTATTGTGGCGAAGTCATCACGTTGAGGAAGCCACGTCGAAAGCAGAAAATGAGATGAAAGAAAAATATCCCCATTTGTTTGAATAAGTCTAGTAGTGTTCGTCAGAACTGTCATCTCTAAGAAAATTATATTTTATGTTCAGTTTTGTGCAAAAGCACCTCATCTTCCCCTAATTTCCTTATTGTTGTAATTTCTGAATGTGTGCTGAAACTGAACCCACTGTTGCTCTTTGGGTAGTCTGCAACCCTTGAGGTAAATGAAATTTTTGTGGAGCCTATGTGTTAGGCAAGTGATTAATGGTAGTGTAGGTTGGTAATGATTAATTAAAATGAATATGGTGCATTGAGGGGTTTGGGTTGTATATGACTCATCAAAATGACCAAGTTATGTGCAAATTTGTGGTATAAGAAGAATGATTTACGTGTAGCTGACAAAATGATTGAATATTTGCAAATGGTCAAGGTAACAACGTTGTGTGTGAGTTACTGGGTGATTAAAACTGTGTAATGGTGCTTGGAAATGTGTTTCGAGGGCTCTCTGACAGGTAGATAGGTCTAATTACAAAGGGAACTCTAGTAAAACTTTTCTGAAATATTGGGGTTAGTGAAAATCTGGAAGTTGCATATCATGCTTTCAAAACAAATTGATTTCCAAAATCCTCATTCGAGGACGAATGATTTAAGGGGGGAGGATGTAAGGACCCGTAAAATTTTCTTGTTTAAAATAATGGCTGAATGAGTCCCCGAGTTGTTTTTATTGTGGAAAATTTTAAAACGAACCTAAATTGAGTAAAACGTACTTCGGGACTTAAAGAATAAAAATTTCCAGAAAGTAGGTGTTATGCGACACACTATGAGATCGCATAACGTGTATGCAGACCGCATAATGGTCGCATAACTGGGCAGATAACTGCCCCATTTGTGGTCAACTATGCGCTCAAATATGCTAGCGCATTTCGGTTCTGCGGCCGCATTGTTGCCTTTGATTTTTGGGAGGGAGGTTATGCGACGCACTATGCGATCGCATAACGTGTATGCGGACCGCATAATGGTCGCATACCTGGGCATTGTGTTTTGAATATTGGCCCATGTTGAGGGCCATTTTGCGGACCGCGTGTCAGGAATGCGATCGCATTCGTGACCGCATTCTTGTGTCGGGCCCTATTTTTCTAATTTTTAAAACCCGACCCCAGTTCATTAAAACACCCCTCCCCTTTATTTTTAACCATTCTCTGGAAAAAATTAGAGAGAGGGGAGAGAGGGTTCTTGAGAGAGAAAGCTTCACCTTTATCAATTGAATTTTCAAAGTCACTCAGGCCTGGAAATTTTGAGTAATCATCTTCTTCTTCATTCTAATAGATTGAAGGTACTAGTCGGTCCGGTGATTTTTGAGTAAAATATAAAACGTAATTTCGATGACAGGTATGTATGGCTAACTTTAACCTTTGTAGAATCCGCTTGTTGGGTCCGAGCATACGGCATGTGTACCTTTTTTGAAAATATATGAATTGATTGTTCAAATGCGTTGAGACGTAAGATTCTACTCCCTGATTGTCCTAGTTGATTGTCATATTACCGTGCTATATGAGGTTGTGCAAAGTGTTTTGATGTGCCTGTCTTATTATGTGCAAAGCTCGTAAATGCTCGAGGGTATCGATATGAAAGTGTGTGTTAATGAATGAAAGATTGTTGATGTGCCCAAGTGTGGGAATGTATATAATAGCTAAAAGTTGTGCGTGGATGTCACAACCCAAAATTGATGGGCCGCGATGGGCACCCGGTACCTTACTCAACCGGGTACCAATGTAACCTATCTTTCTTATCACATTATTACACACACATGACATACGAACCTAATAGGCCAACATAATCCTTTATAAACTCAAAACATAGGCCGGCCAGGCCATACAATCCTTTATATACACGACCATGTCTACAAGCCTCTAAGAGTACATAAATATCATAAAGGTCGGGACAGAGTCCCGCCTTACCCAACAATACGTGTCTAAATCATACTAACCAACGATCAACTCTGAAGCAAATGGAGCGCACCAACATTTTCCTCTGAGCTGATAGCTTACTTGGAGGGTTCTCGACCTGTCTATTGGGACCTGCGGGCATGAAATGCAGCGTCCCCAGGCAAAGAGACGTCAGTACGAATAATGTATCGAGTATGTAAGGCACATAAATAAATACATAAGAGACATACATGACATAAAGATTACATGACTCAACCCGTAGGTCTGAATAACTTTGTAAATCATAAATTACTTTTAGCTTCATGCATATGCGTATGAATGTCATATCGTACATAGGTGCACGTTTCATAACATCATAGCCTCTGATGGCATCCCATCATATCATATCGGCCACTGTGGGCAAAATCATCATCGTATACCAGCTGATCAGGGGGTGGTGCGTATATAACGCCATAACTTTTCCCATATCCCATATACAAATATATCCATACATATATACGCGTATATAATGCTGTTTGAATATACATACATATATACGCGTATATAACGCCGTTTGAATCATATTTCAGTCACTGCGGGCAACATCATCATCATATACATGTTGATCAGGTGGTGGTGCGTATATAACGCCGTAACCTTTTCCCCAATCCCATATACATATATTTACATATATACGCGTATATAACGCCGTAACCTTTTCCCCAATCCCATATACATATATTTACATATATACGCGTATATAACGCCATCTGGTCATGGGTCAATGCGCATGTATAAATGCATGAAATGCATATGGAATACATTAATAAAATCTCTTAATACATCATAAGGCCATTTTGCTTTTGGATAATATCATGAAGTAAACTCTTTTCAACTTTCATATTTTTCTGAGACCCATGAGCAGATGATAAAATATTATGACACATGCAAATTCTAGAAAATGGATATCTCTAATACTTCTATGAATAGAGTCATTTATGGAATTTGTGCATTTGCACGTTTTGTTCGTATCGCATGGATCATGCCAAAAGAAAGAAGGGATAGCCTTAACATACCTGGAATCGATTCTCTTGACGATCCCTTTAACACATGCTAATTGCGATAATACTCGTAACTCCGAGATCGAAATAGGGAATAATTCTTATGAAATACCCGAAGCAAATAATGGTGTTATGCAAAGATATTATTGGCTGAAGCTTTTTCTTACGAAAATATAAATAACGCTACTGTTTGAAAATCCTCTTTGTTGAAGCTCGTCTTATGAGATAGGAATTATGATTACTGTGTAAGGAGTTGGCTGAAACTTCTTTAGCAAAACGTTACTTTCTCTTTAATCCTTTCTTAAGAGATTCCAAATAAAATCCTCACTTTTAGGTAGGCCCCACATGATTAAGCTTGGTGTCACATAACCTTTCCAAATGTGACACCTTTAGTTCACTTTGAATAGTCATAAATTGAGAAGGAAGGGTGCTGCCACGTTGGGGGAGGGGTTAAGTTTATCTCAATTTTATTAATTAATTACCCACTAATTTTAATTAACTTGTTAATTACCCCATTAACCAATAATCCTCATAATTAAGAATTATCTCAAATTACTTAAAATACTACTCATTTCTAACACCCTTATACACCTTACTATCATGGTCTTGTGGTACCTTGTATGGCACTAGTCCATAAATATCAGGCATTTTAGCTCGGGCCTTATTTTATTTAAAAATGTCAAACTTCGACGAAATTCATTTGCTTCGATTCGCTTACCCTATGGCCTTCACGAATTTACTTATCCCTTGTTTGAAATAGCATAATACTTATAGTCTCACAATAATCTCATTCCCGAACTTACGTCGATCACCTTACAATGAAACTTTAACATACGAAAATACAGAATGTAATATTTCATTTCCGAGCTTATCTCAATTTACTTATGGTGTACTTCCATGTACAAAAACATGGGGTGTAACATCAATCACTCCTTTGGAACATTCATCCTCGAATGTTGACGGATGCACTTATCATTCTTATTATCATAACCCATAGGTCTTGCGAATACATTAGTACTCGTCTTGCCATCTAGGCGACTATTCTTTGAATGAATTCCAAAGTCCAGGGTATTCCCACCTTTAAGCCTCTTTCTCACACCACGACTTGTTTCTTTCTAATCTTATAATTGTTGCTACATTTTATGATGCATCCTTTACGACTCTAACTTGTATGTGCGTCTTACTATTCTCTTCTATTTCCTCCAGCTTTTAGCCAATCTCTAGGCTTTACTTTGTAAATATTTTCAATGCTTAATAGGATGCCTTTCTGGGCATCTATAGGTGTACTGAAATTCTTCGTTCGGTACTTTGTACAACTTGCGAATATGGTTATATCTTATTCCCTACACCTGGTTATCCATTCGTGTGACTTTACCACATTGTAGGTCATACTATACCATAATTCTCACTTCGATTTATCGTTACTGAGGTCTGCAACCAACTCCAGGTTACTCTTTGTTGCTCATCATATATGCATAAAGTTAAGTCTTTTAACGCTTCTTCATTACTGCTCATTTTAAGACAGATGGTTTAATCTCATCGCGTAATTTGTAACTTTTATCCATCCATTGTCGATTCACCTCAATGTCGATCTACAATCTTCCAATGATAACTTGAAACTTATGTAATACATTGCTACTAGGGCTTATGTTGCATCAAGGAATCTTTCAAGTGATTTTCCTAATCCACTTAGGGGCGATACTGTACTTCAATAATCGTATTTTATAGAATCCTAATGTGATTCACCTTACGTGGGTATTTTTATCCCCTTACAATTCATGCAATCCTCTTCGAGTGATTACTAAATCGAAGGCCCAAACGTCATCTTTTGTCTATCACAATTACACCCTCATTCTATTACCAGGGTGACATTCTAAGTGCTATTAGTCTTAGACTCCTTTGAGTTTATTCAGGCTCTAGTGAGCTTTGTATAATTTAGAGAAACCATCTGCTCTTCTTTACTGTCTTAATTAGCCTCCTCGATACCTAGAACCCATAGGCTATGAGATATTCCACTGACTATGCCGCTATCATTCCTGGATATTGAACCCCAGCACTTTTAGCCTTTTATCCGAAGTATGGACTACTCACATATTTTGCCTTCGAGTATCTCGTACGATGTTCACCTTTACCTTACTTACCTTAAAATCTTGGATTTTATTTTATATTTCTTTCATGATCTCCCTTCCACACAGGTATAATTCACGTCCATAACTTGAAGCTCTATTATAACTCTTACACCTCTGGTGCATACACAATTCGGTGGGAGCTTCGTACTGACTTCTTACGAGGCTGGTACTCTTCAGTTGGCCTCATCGTAAAGCTATTATAAAATATGGCTATTGTACTATCTTTCTTATACCTCTGGTACTTAAGAGTGATCCCGAGGTCTATAATTTTCTTGGTCCCTCGTGGTTTTCTTAGTCGATGTAACTCTTTAGTCTCTTCTTCTTTCTGATCGACCTCTATGTAGGCTTAAGATAACTTCCGACCTGCGGTTCCTGGTATTAGTTATTACTTTAGCCATTCATAGGTGCTGATGGATATTTATGATAAAATCCTTCGATCTACGACCTGGACTCAATTCTTTGTTTTAACGTATACCAGAATCTTCTACGGCTGTATATGATGCAGGTATAAAACACTAAACTCTTAAGTGTGTTCATACGTCACCAACTCGGGATCATTTATCGAATAATTTATTTCGTTCCTTCTAAGATTTATTCAATGTAAGCTATTACCTTTCCTGGTCTTTCTGCCCCCTTGTTGCGTGCATACTTTGCTTATCTTAGTTCTCACGCATGCTAGAGTTTTCGTGCAAATCCTATGACCTTCGAACATTTCTCTTAATTTTTCTTCCTGTTCATTAGCCCCGGTAGGTGCCACTCTCCCTTGGAGTGCTTAAAATGTTGTTGTGAGACTATTGTTACACAACCATTTCCCCTTTAGGTCATTGTGCCAAGGTTGAAGCCTTTTTCCTTATTTCGTCAGCTAGTCTTTCGTTGTAGTACTTAGTGAGAACCCTTGACTCTCGTAGATTTTTAAGCTTATTACGGACCCTTTTTGATGTCCTTCCTTGCCTATAATCATCCTAGTTGTTTACCTCCGTGCCCTTGTGCTTTTAGGGTTGCCTCTGAACTGGTATTTTGACTGCCTTCCAAGTAGCACGTTCTTTTATCCCCGTAACACTCATATGGTACCTTTAACTACCCCGAATCCTATTTGAATATATCTCAAGTATTATAATGACATTACTGCGAGGCTGAATCCTCCATGTTGGGTTTTACTATGTTTATCTTACACGTTCTGCTGACTCCTCTGTAACCTCATGTTTAGCCATAATTGGGCTCTTCCCGATCAATGACTAACTACTCGTCGGCCCCTTCTCGTATCCAAATTCCGCGTAATCTCTCTTGGGTTATTTCCTTTGCCTAACATACTTCTTGCACTAGCTCCTTATTTATCAATAACATTCTGGGCATGAACCGGTACTTACTTTTTCTAACGTTGTGCTTACATAACATTCTGGAATCGTAGCATATCTGTAGGATTCGGATAAGTGCAATATAATTCCTTTCTTATTTTTATCGCACTCTTCCTTTACCATTCCATAGTTACTAGAACAACTTAATTCTGTCTTAATGCCATATCACTTCATATTCTCCCATTTAGGGGAGTACTAAGATTTAGTGCTATGATGATCTACATATAGATACTTTACCTTTTTATTTCTGGCATCTTTTCACATCGTTAATGACCCTTAGTCGCCTTGCGATAATCCTTCTGTACCAAGGATAACAAAATTCCTTACTCGCGAGGGTGACACATACACTCCCTTAAGATTAACTTTGCTCACATTTCTTGCTTTAGAGAAGCGTTTTCCTGAATGGCCTTTCTCTGAATTCCTTATGATCCTTCTTCTGTTGTCCATTCTATTATGGCCAAAAAGCAATCTAAAATTCTCATGGTGATGACCATTATCAAATCAATCAATCCTTCATTCATGTTTAGTTTACCTTGTTCACCGATCCATACTAATTTCTATTATTATTAGGTCTAACTTTTCCTTCTGGTAGTTGTGTTAGTGTCACGAACTTATTTCTCAAGGTGACGATATGATTTAATGGCCTATACTATTTTGTGGCCCCACGGCCTGTCACCTCTCGTGTCTTCATCCACTTTACTAGATTATGTAATACTGTCATTTATTCTTTTTTCTCTTTTGTCGTTATCCATGTATCACCTTATTCATAATGTTTCCGTATCTCTCTTCTCATTACTCTGCTAATATTTCTACATATCCCTTTTCTTGTGAAAACTTCAACACGACATTCTTGCGCTTTTAGCTCTCCTTACTTCATTCATAACCTCTTCGGGTTACTCAGCGTCTTCATTCTACTAGGGAAGAGAGTTACACTAAGGTAGTATTTATCCCATTCAGGTTTTCAGTGTTTTCATGCTAGTATTCATATCTAATCGTAATATTCTAGAGTGCAACATCTGGGTGTCTCCCAAGAAGATCTATTTTCACATTAGTAATACCCTTCGGAAATGTCAACTAACACAAACAATCCAATCACCATTTTGGGTTACTCTAACCCCAGTCGGATCTTAATGTTCTGTCTTTTTCTTAAACTACACCTGTTAGCCCCCATAAGGCATATTTTAGATGGGTAAGGCCAATTATACATACCTCTATTACTATTGAATATAACTCAAAAATCTTATGTTCCCCTGCCTAAATTCTAAACGCTGTTAACCTTCATTAATTGGGCGTCTTGTACCCTTCTTCATCTTGCTTCTTTTGCTCGTTGAAACTTATATTTATCTTCTTATTCTCTTATTGTCTTTCACCATAAAGATGGATAGGAATTCTTTCGTTAAAGCTTCTTATCAGGAAGCTTACACCTTTCAGTACACCCATAATCTGCTAAAGACCTCACATTTACTTATCGTAGGCATCATACAAAAATCGAATTCCTCTGACTCAGCTTTTCCACAACAATCTCTCTTTCCAACCTTCTTTCCGAATATAGGTATCATCTTATTATGATTACAAATAGAATCTCGGAATTTGAATTCTTACAAGCGAGCTCCACCACACGATCTAGAGTAAGAAGAAAGAGTGACAATCCTAAATGCCTTGTACACTCCTACTTATAAGTGTGGTGCATGACACACCAAAAAACAAGTCTACTAGACACGGCTTGTAGACTCCCTATGATAGAACTGCTCTGATACCACTTTTGTCACGACCCAAACTGATGGACCGCGACAGGAACCCGGTACCTCACCCAATCGAGTACCAATGTAACGTATCTTTCTTATCACATCATTACATACACATGACATAAGGGCCTAATAGGCCAACATAATCCTTTATAAACTCAAAACATAGGCCGGCCAAGCCATACAATCCTTTATATATACGACATATGTTTACAAGCCTCTAAGAGTACATAAATATCATAAAGGTCGAGACAGAGTCCCTCCTTATCCAACAATACGTGTCTAAATCATACTAACCAACGAGCGACTCTGAAGCAAATAGAGCGCACCAACATCTTCCACTAAGCCGATAGCCTACTTGGAGGGTTCTTGACCTGTCTATTGGGACCTGCGGGCATGAAACGCAGTGTCCCCAAGCAAAGGGAAGTCAGTACGAATAATGTACCGAGTATGTAAGGCACATAAATAAATACATAAGAGACATTGATGACATATATAGTACATGACCCAACCTGTAAGTCTGAATAACTTTGTAATTCATAAATTAATTTTAGCTTCATGCATATGCGTATGAATCTCATGTCGTGTGTAGGTACATGTTTCATAACATCATAGCCCTTGAGGGCCTCCCATCATACCATATCGGCCACTGTGGGCGAAGTCATCATCGTATAGTAGCTGATCAGGGGGTGGTGCGTATATAACGCCATAACCTTTCCCATACCCCATATAAATATATATCCATACATATATACGCGTATATAATGCCGTTTGAATATACATACATATATACGTGTATATAACGCTGTTTGAATCATATTTCAGCCATTGCAGGCGATAATACTCGTAACGCCGAGATCGAAATAGGGAACAATTCTTATAAAATACCCGAAGCAAATAACGGTGTTATGCAGAGAAATTATTGGCTGAAGCTTTTTCTTACGAGCATATAAATAACGATGTTGTTTGAAAATCCTCTTTGTTGAAGCTCTTCTTATGAGATAGGAAATATCATTACTGTGTAAGGAGTTGGCTGAAACTTCTTTAGCAAAACGTTACTTTCTCTTGAATCCTTTCTTAAGAGATTCCAAATAAAATCCTTACTTTTAGGTAGGCCCCACATGATTAAGCTTGGTGTCACATAACCTTTCCAAATGTGACACCTTTAATTAACTTTCAATAGTCATAAATTGAGAAGGAGGGGTGCTGCCACGTTGGGGGAGGGGTTAAGTTTTTCTCAATTTTATTACTTAATTACCCATTAATTTTAATTAACTTGTTAATTACCCCATTAACCAATAATCCTCATAATTAAGAATTATCTCAAATTACTTAAAATACTGCTCATTTCTAACACCCTTATACACCTTACTATCATGGTCTTGTGGTACCTTGTATTGCACTAGTCCATGAATATAAGACATTTTAGCTCGGGCCTTATTTTATCCCAAAATGTCAAACTTTGACGAAATTCATTTGCTTCGATTCGCTTACCCTCTGGCCTTTGCAAATTTACTTATCCCTTGTTTGAAATAACATATATAATCTCCCAATAATCTCATTCCCGAACTTATGTCGATTACCTTACGACGAAACTCTAACATACGAAAATACAAAATGTACTATTTCATTTCCGAGCTTATCTCAATTTACTTATGATATACTTCCATCTACGAAAACATGGCGCGTAACAGTGGAGAGTAATGAAAAAGGGTATTGTGAAATGATGGAAATGAGTTGAACGATTATGGCAACACCATGTTCATGAATTACTTCTTGGTGAGAATTATGGTGCCGTGGGCCCAAATAACTAAATTGTTGATTTTGATATGAACTTGTGTTCCTTGAAATGATGATTCTTGTGGTTTGAATGTTTTTGGTTGTTGTTACGAAATGTGATCGTCGGGTCGGATCAAGTTGCGCGCCGCAACACGAACTAATAAGGATAATGAGATGTGAAGTAATAAGCGTGGCCGAAGTAATAAGGGTGGCCGAGGGAATAAGGATGGAATGTTGTCATTATCACCATCGAAATGAAAATTTATGAAACTTGATGAGATGTGAGGTAATAAGGGTGGTCGAGGTAATAAAGTTGGCCGAGGTAATAAGGATGGAATGTGGTCGTAATCACTATCGAAATTAAAATCGGTGAAACTCTTGAATGTGGTGATGTTGAAAGGGAAAAAGGAGAGATTGTGAAACTTGTTGATTTTGGTTGTTTCTTTCCACGTGCATTGATTGAGTGGTTCTATTATTTTTTCTTACTTGTTTACTATCTTATTGTACTTGGGATAAAGTTTTTTCATACATTCTAGTACTATTCCACAATACCAACGTCCCTTTTGCCACGGGCGCTACATTTTCTTATATGAATGTAGGTGGTCCTACAGCAGGTAATTCAGCCCACCGTCAGTAGTGCCTCTTCTCTTTTCCATCAGATGTTCTGGTGAGCCCTACTTCCTCCCGGGGCCACGTGTGGCTCATGTCGCCTTATTTTGAGTTTATTATGTAGTGGAAGGTATAGCCGGGGCCTTGTTTCCGGAAAGTATTATATAAATATTTTGTATTCGCAGAGGCTCCGTATACACAATGTGGGTAGTATACATATGTATTTTGGGTAAGTGATGGTATGGTTTGGAAATCGTGGTCCACATTGTCAATGTTGTATGTATTTTGTAAGTATTTGGTATCATGTATTAGTAATGATAAAAAGTAGAAATGAATTCAAATTGAAAGTTTATGCTTAAGTGATAGATGGTTATTTCACATGAATAACATATATTGAAATCATGGGGTAACGCGTGGTTAGGAAATGCAAATCGGGTTATCTTGACCAGGTTTATTCGGTTAGGTGCCGATCTCGTCCCTACATTTTTGGGGTGTGACAATATATTAATGATGTTATACCGGTTTTGGCTAGATTCGGAGCAATCGGGAGACAATTTGAGGGGCAAGAGTATAGTGGACTAGTGTTGTGGCCCGGTAGAGGTAAGTAATGGTTATAAATCTTGTCATGAGGGTATGATATCCTGGACTACGTATTTCTCACTGATTTTTGAATGGTGCACACGTGGGATGACGAGTATGTGGCGCGCACTGATTTTTTGATTGGACAAGGTCCACTCCGCGGCAACTAATGAGTTGCATATTGTACTCAAAATCTTATGTTAAATTATGTTCTAAAGATTGTTGAAATATTTGGGCTTTAAGCCGTGTTTAGGGCCTCGTGCCGTTTTGTTTAGACCCCTTGGTTGCTTTTTAGTGCTTTTTTCCTCACTATTTTTTGATGATTTAAATCAGCCACATTGTGCTTACTGTTTTCGAAACTCAGCCTGATTTACACTACTTTGAGATTTAAAAATGATGTTTTGGGTCGAGTACCCTGTTTTACTTATTCTCCCGAGGGGCTTTTTGAGAAGTTCTGCTGAATGAGGCTGAGGGCCTGATTGTTAGGATATGTTACGCCACGAGGTGGCTTAATCTTAGCTCTTGGGCTGAGGGAGCCCCTCCGGAGTCTGCACACACACCTAGTGAGCGCACCGAGAGCCGAGTGCCGAGTGCCAAGTGATTGGGAGGCATGAGTGATTGTGAGGTTCTGAGTGATTGTAAGGTGTTGATTGGCTTGTTACGAGTGATGGTGTGGTATGCCCGAGGGTCCAATTATGAGTGACTGTGAGGCATGCCCGAGGGAATGATTATGATACATGTTTTTGCCCGATGGGCTACTTATAACTTTACTACATTCACTTTGAACTTCTGAAATATGCTTTGCCTGAGGGGCCTCTATATGATTCATTTCATTTTGATACTAAATCTTTCGGTTTGAAGTTGTTAAAAATATGCATTCATCAAAGGACTTTTCTGAAGTTGGTTTTAAGGCATGATGACTTCATATATCTATGTTTATACTTTTGGAAAGAAAGGCTGTGCATATTGTGAATTGATGAAATTGATTTCTATGTGATTTCTTGCCACTTAGACTTGATTTATTTTCATTACTACTGAGTTGGCGTACTCACATTACTCCCTGCGCTCCTGTGTGCAGATTCAGGTACAGATACTGAGCATTAGCTTTCTTTTCCGTGCAGAGCCACAGTGCGGGATATAGAGGTAGTTGTTCAGCGTCCGCAACAATCTCTGTTTTCCCTTCTTGTTGTATCTAGATATTCATTCGGAGGTTTTGTATAATAATAGTATACCTTTGGCTTATTTTTCTTCGATGCCCACGACATGTTGGCTCCGGGTATTTGGTTGGTGGCACTGTCTATTGGCCTATTGTATCTAGTAAACTCTACATATTTTATGAAATACTTGAAATTGGATTGGAATTTAGAAAGAAATTTTTAACATGCGGTTATTGCCTAGCCTAGTTCCACGATAGGCGTCATCATGTCTGGTTAAGGTTTTGGGCTCGTGACAGTTGGTATCAGAGCCTAGGTTACATATGACTCAATGGTCATGAGCAGGTTTAGTAGAGTCTTGCGGACTGGTACGGAGACGTCTGTACTTATCTTTGAGAGGCTGTCGAACTTTTAGGAAACATTTCTATCTTTCTTGAACTCTTCTGTGCTTATCTATTGGTTCTTGAAATCTGAACTTACGTTGTTCCGTTCTCTCAAAAATGGTGAGGACACGCCATACGGATAAGAGTGACAAGCCACCGGCTAGACCAGCGAGAGGTCGACCCCACGCAGCAGCCGAGACAGTACCACAGGATCCCCCTATCGATCAGGATCAGGTTCCCACCGATGGTGTTCCAACGGAACATGCTCAGGCACCGGCAGTGCCTATGGTTATTTCGGGTCTTCAAGAGACCCTGTCTCAGATATTGACAGTGTGCACTAGTTTGGCTCAGGCAGTCCCCATGTCTTCTACTACCACCACCACAGCTCAGGCCGGGGGAGGCAATCAGACTCTAGTTGCCCGGATAGCAGAGTAGGCTGCACGGGGTATTCAGGCACCAGGAGCAGCCCCAGCTCAGCCAGTTGCTCCGGTCCAGGATTATGTGGTCCCTGCTATGCTTGAGGAAGAGTAGCGCAGGTTGGAGAGGTTTAGTAGACTCCCGCCTACGACTTTCAGCGGAACAGAGGGCGAGGATGCCCAAGGGTTTCTAGATAAGTGCCAGAGGATACTACGTACTGCATGTATTTTGGAGACCAGTGGGGTATCATTTGTTACATTTTAGTTTCGGGGTGCTGCCTTTACTTGGTGGGAGTCATTCGAGAGGCGTAGGTCGGTTAGTTTAGTACCTCTCACCTGGCAACAGTTCTCCACGATTTTTTGGAGAAGTATCTTCCTCAGTCCCATCAAGAGGAGTAGCGCATGCAGTTTGAGCAGATGCGCCAGGGAGAGTTATCAGTTACTCAGTACGAGATGATGTTTTTCGAGTTGGCTAAACATGATTCTGAGATTGTCCCTACTGATAGGGAAAGGGTGAGGAGGTTTGTAGATGGTCTTTCTTTTCAGCTTCGACTATTTATGATTGGGCGAGAGTATCAGGTGCTTCATTTGAGCAGGTTGTTGACATAGCTCCAGATATTGAGTCTCATCGCCGCCAGGAGCAGGAGGAGAGGGAGGCCAAGAGGCCTCGTGGTTCGGGCAGTTCTAGCGGTGCTTCTTTCAGGGGGCAGTTTCAGCTGGGTAGGGGCCGTTCATTTAGGCCTCCTCAAGGGTATTCAGGTTGATCTGAAGAAGATAGAGGTGGTGCAGAGTTGGGCCTGACCGTCCTCAGCTACAGAGATTAGGAGTTTCCTTGGTTTGGCGGGATATTATTGTAGCTTTGTGGAGGGATTCTCTTCTATTGCTTCGCCTTTGACAAAATTTAGCCAGAAGGGTGCTCCATTCCGATGGTCTGATGAGTGTGAGGAGAGCTTTCAGAAACTCAAGTCAACATTGACCACAACTCTGGTACTAGTTTTGCCTACTGATTCGAGTTTTTACACAGTCTACGGTGATGCTTCTAGAGTTGGTTTGGGAGTGGTGTTTATCCAGTGCAAGATCTTGAGTTAACTTCCATTGTTCATGCCTTGGAGATTTGGCGGCAATATTTGTATGGAGTGCAGTGTGAGATTTTCACTAATGATCGTAGTTTGCAGTATCTGCTGAGGCAGAAGGACTTGAGTTTGCGTTAGAGGAGATGGTTAGAGCTTCTCAAGGATTATGACCTCACTATCTTATATCATCTAGGGAAGGCCAATGTAGTGTCTGATGGCCTAAGTCGCAGATAAGAGAGTTTATGTAGTCTAGCCTACCTTCCAGTAGCAGAGCGGCCATTAGCCCTTGATGTTCAGGCCTTAGCGGGTCGCTTGGTGTGATTGGATCTATCAGAGCCCCCGCGGGTGTTGGCTTGTGTAGCCTCCAGGTCTTCTCTTTACGATCAGATTAGAGCGCGCCAGTATGATGATCCACATTTGCTTGTTCTTCAGGACATGGTTCGTCGTGGTGATGTTAGGGATGTGGTTATTGGTGATGATGGGGTCATGAGGATGCAGGGCCGGATTTGCGTGCCCAATGTAGATGGGCTTCGAGAGTTGATTCTAGCTAAGGCCCATAGTTCACGGTATTCCCTCCATCCAGGTACCGCAAAGATGTATCAGGATTTGAGGCAGCATTATGGAGGCGGATGTAGAAGGATATTGTTGAGTTTGTAGCTCGGTGTCTCAACTGCCAGTAGGTCAAGTATGAGCACCAGAGACCAGGTGGATTGCTTCAGAGGTTTGATATTCCAGAGTGGAAGTGGGAGCGGATCAACATGGACTTCGTAATTAGACTCCCACGACCTTTGAGGTGGTTTGATGCTATATGGGTTATTGTTGATTGGTTGACCAAGTCCACGCACTTCATTCCTGTTGGTACTACTTATTATTCGGAGAAGTTAGCTGAGATTTATATCAGGGAGATTGTCCGATTGTATGGGGTTCCAATGTCTATCATTTCTGACAGAAGTACTCAGTTCACATCTCAGTTTTAGAGAGTCGTACATGGAGAGTTGGGTACTCATGTCGAGTTGAGCACACTGTTTCATCCTCATATCGACGGGTAGTCGGAGCGTACCATTCTAATTTTGGAGGATATGTTGTGTGCTTGTGTGATTGACTTTGGTGGTTCATGGGACTAGTTTTTTCCACGAGCGGAGTTTGCATATAATAACAACTATCAGTCGAGTATCTAGATGGCTCCTTATGAGTCTTTATATGGTAGGAGGTGCAGATCTCCGGTTGGTTGGTTTGAGCCGGGCGAGGCTAGGCTATTGGGCACAGACTTGGTCAGGATGCGTTGGGTAAGGCAAAGTTAATTCAAGAGCGGCTTCGCACGGTGCAGTCTAGGCAGAAGAGTTATGCGGACCGGAAGGTTCGATATGTGTCTTTCATTTTTGGGGATAAGGTGTCGCCCATGAAGGGTGTTATGAGATTCGGGAAGATGGGTAAGCTGAGTCCCAGGTTCACTGGGCCATTTGAGGAGCTTTAGAGGGTTGGGGAGGTGGCTTATAGGCTTACTATGCCTCCCAGTTTATCAGCTATTCATCCGGTGTTCCACGTTTCGGTGCTCCAGAAGTATGTTGGTGACCCGTCTCATGTTGTGGACTTCAGTACAGTTCAGCTCGAGCGTGATATGTCATATGACGTAGAGCCAGTGGCTATTTTGGGTCGGCAGGTCAGAAAGCTGAAGGCAGCCGGTGGAGGATGCCACATGGGAGACCGAGCGAGAGATGCGGGACATATATCCTCACTTATTCGAGACTCCAGGTATGTTTCTAGACCCGTTCGAGGATGAACGTTTGTTTAAAAGGGGGAGGATGTACCGACCCGGCAGGTCATTCCGTGAGATTTACCCTGTTTTCCCCATTTCTGCATTTGTTATATATTGCTAGCCTGTTTATGTTGTGTTAGGTCAGTTGGTTTGGGTCCGGAGTGGTCATGGTGAGAATTGAGGCATTTAGTCTCCTAAAGTAGCTTAAAAGTTGAGAAAGTCAACTGAGAGTTGACTTATTGGTGAACGACCTCGGAATTAGATTTTATGGCTCAGATAGATTCGTTAGGTGATTTGGGGCTTAGGAGTGTGTTCGGAATGAAGTTGTGATGTCTGGTGTAGAATTAGGCTTGAATTGGTGAAAGTTAGATTTTGGCGATTTCCGGTTGATAGTGGAAAATAGGTTATCGGGGTCGGAATGGGATTCCGGAAGTTGGAGCATGTCTGTAATGTCATTTTTGGTAAGTGTCCAAAATTTCTGGTCAATCGAAGGTGTTTTGGTCGGTTTCGACGTAGTTGGCAAAATTTGCAAGTTTCAAAGTTCATAGGCTTTAATTTGATGTAATTTTGGTGTTTTCGTGTTCTTTTTAGTGTTTCGAAGGCTCGACTAAGTTGGAATAATGCTATGGGGTGTGTTGGTATGTTTGGTTAGGGCCCCAAGGGGCTCGGGATTGATTTCGGATTGTTGGCGGAGTTTTGAACTTGGAAATTTACAGCAATTAGCTGCTGGTGTAAGTTTCTGGTGTTGGCCGCACCTGCGGATGGGTAGTCGCAGGTGCAATATTGCAGCTGCGAAAGGAGGATAGGCAAGGGAAATCCGCAGGTGCGAAGAGATGGCCGCACCTACGAAGCCATAGGTGCGGAGAAATGGCCGTAGGTGTGAGAATTGGTCTGTTAGTGGGATTGCGTAGATGTGACTAAGTGTCCGCATGTGTGGAAATGCTTGGCAGAACAGTATAAAAGAGACCTCCGTGAAATTTTATTCATTCCTCCATTTTTGCATGCAGTTGGAGCTCTTGTGAAGGCAAATTGAAGAGGGAATTCGTGGTTCTTCAGTAAAGGTAAGTTCTCGGGTTATTAAAATTGTTTCTATGCTATTTTGTTTGGATTAGGCTTGTAAAATGAAGGATTAAAGTAGGTAAAGGATGGGAAGAATGGGTGGAGGATTGAAAAATTCTTTTAGCAATTTGGGTGGGAAATTGTGGCCCGATTGTGATGTTTTTGGTATGTGTAGAATCGTGGGAGGACGAGGTTTCTAGTGATGTAATATTTATCGAATTCCGAGACGTGGGCCCGGGACTCGTGTTTGGCCGAATTTCGAGATTCTTGTATAATTTGTTAGTTTTCGATAGGGTTGTGTTCCTTTAGTATATATTAACGATGTTAAACTAGTTCTGTCTAGGTTCGGAGCAATCGGGAGCCAATTTGAGGGGCAAGAGCATATTAGACTAGTGTTGTGGCCCGGTAGAGGTAAGTAATTGTTATAAATGTTGTCCTGTGGGTATGAAACCCCGGACTACGTATTTCTCACTGATTTTAGAATGGTTCACACGTCGGATGACGAGTATGTGGTGCACACTGATTTTTGGATTGGACTAGGTCCACTCCACGGAAACGAATGAGTTGCATATTTTACTCTAAACCTTGTGTTAAATTATGTTCTAAAGATTGTTGAAATATTTGGGCTATAAGCCGTGTTTGGGCCCTCGTGTCGATCTGTTTTGACCCCTTGGGAGATTTTTACTGTTGTTTTCCTCACTATTTATTGATGATTTCACTCAGCCACATTGTGCTTACTGTTTTCGAAACTCAGCCTGATTTACACTACTTTGAGATTTAAAAATGATTTTTTGGGTCGAGTACCCTGTTTTACTGATTCGCCCGAGAGGCTTTTTGAGAGGTTCTACTGAGTGAGGCCGAGGGCCTGATTGTGAGGATATTATACGCAACGAGGTGGCTTTGTATTAGCTCTTGGGTTGAAGGAGCCTCTCCGGAATCTGCACACACCCCTAGTGAGCGCACCTGTAAGGACCCGTAAATCATTCTCGTTTAAAAATAATGTCGAACGAGTCCCCGAGTTTTTTTATTGTGCGAATCATTGAAACAGACCTAAATTGAATAAAAAGTACCCCAAGACTTAAAGAATATAATTTTCCAGAAACATGGTGTTATGCGACGCACTATGCGATTGCACAACATGTATGCAGACCGCATAATGGTCGCATACATGGGCAGATTACAACCCAATTTGAAGTCAACTATGCGGTCCAGTATGCGATTGCATAACGTGTATGTAGACCGCATAATTGGTCGCATACTTGGGCAGTGTGTTCTGGATTTTTGACCCATCCTGAGGGCCATTGTGCGGTCAGATCTGCGAACCGCATGTCCGCATTCTTGTGTCGGGCCCTCTTTTTCATTTATTTTTAAAACCCGCCCCCAGTACATTAAAATACCCCCCCCCCCCCCTTCATTTTTAACCATTTTTCTGAGATATTAAAGAGAGGAAAGAGTGGGTCCTGGAGAGAGAAAGTCCGAACTTCATCAAATTGATCTTCCTTCATCACTCAGGCTTGGAACTAATCAAGTAGAACACAAATCTCTTCACTCTAAGAGGTAACCTTCCACCCCATTAACCCTAAATTTCCAAATTTTTATAAAATGAAACATGGGTAGGATAGTTCATAAAGATGGGGTTAAGAACCTTGCATGCATGTACCTAATCTACCATAATCTAGTAAAGGAAAATAGGTTGGGGTAACCTTTCACTAAAAAGTGGTTATTTAATCTAAAAAGAATACCTAGTGCTTGGTAGAAAGCTCAAATAAGTTCAATACATGTTCATGATTCCTAATTCTACTATTAAATGTGCCGTATTGTGAATTAGATAAAGGGTGCTAGAAGGTCCGGTAATTTGAAATAGAGAGTAAGGAAAGATACCGATACGAGGTATGTATGGCTAACTTTAAACTTTGTAGAATCCTTTTGTTGGGTCCGACTATTTGGTATGTGTACCTTGTTTGGAAATATATGAATTGATTATTCAAATGTGTTGAGACATGAGATTACATTCTCTAATTTTCCTAGTTGATTGTCATGCTACTGTGCTGTATGAGGTTGTGAAAGGTGTTTGATGTGTAATGAACGAAAGATTGATAATATGCTCAAATGTGGGAATGTGTAAAATAGTTAAAAGTCGTACGTGGAAAGTAATGAAAAAGAGTATTGTGAAACTATATAACTGAATTATTCGATCATGGAAAACCGTGTTCATGGAATTACTACTTGATAAGAGTTATGGTGCCTTGGGCCCAAATAAATAAGTTGTTGATATGAACCTGTATTCCTTGAAGGTATTATTCTTGTGATGAAATTGTTTGTGCTTGTTCTTGTGAATTTAAATTGTCAGGCGGGGTCGGGTTGGGCGTCGCAACACAAAGTAATAAGGTTGATGAGGTGTTGTGATAAGGGTGGCCGAGGTAATAAGGGTGGCCGAGGTAATAAGGATGGAATGTGATCGTTATCACTACTAAAATGAAAATCTATGAGCTCTTGAATATGATGATGTTGAAAGGGGAAAAGGAGAGAATGTGAAACTTGTTTGATTTTGGTTGTTTCCTTCCACGTGCATTAATTAATTGGTTATATTGTTGTTCCTTAATTGTGTATTGTTTGATTATACTTGGGATAAAGTTTGTTTATACATACTAGTACTATTCCACAGTACTAACATCCCTTTTGCCGGGGGCGCTACATCTTTTATATGGATGTAGGTGGGTCCATAGCAGGTTGCTTATCTCGCCGTTAGTGGTGCCTTCTTCTCATCCTTTTTTAGCTGTACTGGCGAGCCTCTCTTCCTCTAGGGACCATGTGTAGTTCATGTCAACTCCCTTTTGAGTATATTATGTACTGTAAGGTATAGCCGGGTCCTTTTTGTCGGCAAGTATTGTATAAACTCCTAGTACTCCTAGAGGCTCAGTAGACACTATGTGGGTGTATATGTATATTTTGGGCAGTGGTTATATGTATTTGTAATCATGGTCCGTATCGGGAAGTGTAGTATCTAATATGTATAAATAGGGAAATCTAGTACAATAATGTAAAATGAGGGAAAAATTGGACTTATTGTGGTAGTCACACACTTTTAAGCTTATTTCACTATTTCACATAAATAATGTAAGTTATAATCACGGGGAAACGCATTGGGTGGAAAAGGAAAATCAGGTTCGCTTGACTGGGGTCATTCGGTTTAGTGCCGGTCACGTCCCTCGGTTTTGGGGCGTGACAAACTTGGTATCAGAGCCTAAGGTTTTAAAAGTTTCCTAGGATGTCTCGGAGTCGTGTCTAGTAGAGCCCTTCTTATCGGTGTGTTGTCGATCACATCTATAATTTGGGGGCTACATGGACATTTAGGAAAAACTCTTTTTATTGTTACTCTGTATCGTGCGGTGCAGTGGAAAGTGAGAATATTCTTGCCTAACTCGTGCTCTTTTCCAAAATTTTCAGTGATGGCACCAAAGAAGAGAGCTCAACTCGGCCTAGAGGCCAATGTCGCCCCAAGTGTGGCCCTGAATTATGTGCCCGATGGTGCGGGTGAGAGAGAATCCCCGACCTTGAATGCGTCTGGCCTATCTGTTCCGGATCAGAGTGTTCCTATTCCTGCTGCGGCGGAGGGTGCATAGCCACTCTCGCCGATATTCTTGATCGTTCTTCGGTTCCAGCGGACCTCAGGGGAGCTATTCATATGTTGACCCAGTTAGTAGCCGCTCAAGCCCAAAGATCTCATGCTGCCCCTGAATCCCTTAGCGGACATGGAGATTCCGCTGGTTCCAGAGTCAACCAGTTTTTGCGGTTGGCCCCTCCAGAGTTCTCACGTATTGGTCCAAATGCTGATCCGCATGACTTTCTAGATGAAATGTATAAAACGCTTCGGGTTATGAAGGTCACAGAGACAGAGGGGGTTGAGTTAGCATCTTACAGGCTGAGGGGAGCAGCGTATTCCTGGTTTGAGATGTGGGAGGATTCCCGTGGGGAGGGAAGTCCTCCAGCGAGATAGGATGAGTTCGTTGATGCTTTTATGGATCACTTATTGCCTGCCGAGACCATGGCAGCCCGTGCTATGGAGTTTGAGGTTCTCAAGCTGGGTAATATGAGTGTGTGGGAGTACCACATGGAGTTCGTGAGGTTGTCCAGGCACGCTCCTCAGTTGGTATCGACTATGGATGCCAGAGTTTGACGATTTGTTCTGGGCCTCAGTCCTTTGGTTGTGAACGAAGCTTCTACAGCTGCCTTGCACTCAGACATGAATTATGGTAAGATAATGGGATTTGCCCTGGCCACGGAGGCTAGAAAATTGAAGATAAGGTCGGAGAGGGAGAGTATTAGCCGAGCCCGATCAGCGGGCCACTCAAGGAGTTCAGTTGGAGGAGGGAGGCCAGTTCAGGGGAGAGGGCCATCAGGGCCATCCCAGTCTTATGCTCAGTCCTTATCCAGTGCGTCGCCATCAGTGCCCCGTTATCAGTAGAGCAGTCACTGGGGGCCAAGATTAGGTAACAAGAGACCCCATCAGTCCGGTCGTCCAGGAGGGAGGTTCCAGCAGCAGAGGAGGGCTCTGTGCCCTATGTGTGGGAGGTTCCATACCGTGTCTTGTTCCCTGGATATCCCCATATGCTACGAGTGTGGGGTGCGAGGTCATATTCAGCGGGATTGTCGTGTGCCCAGTCAGGGCATAAGTAGTGGTTTTGCTCAGCCATTCGGTTCTTCAGTCACCGCATCTTCAGTACGTCCTCCAGCTCCAGCATGCCGTGGTGCAGTTACAGGTGGGGCCCGTGGTAGAGGTGTACCCAGCCGGTTCTATGCTTTGAGTGGTCGCCAGAGTGCGGAGGTTTCCCCAGATGTTGTTACATGTATTCTGACTGTCCATGCCCTTGCTTGTTATGCTCTTATTGATCCGGGGTCCTCCTTGTCCTATGTTACCTCATTTATTGCTTCAAGTTTTGGGATAGAACCCGAACAAATTCATGAGCCGTTCTCTTTGTCGACTCCGATTGGTTATTCCATTACAGCCACATGAGTCTATAGGAATTGTGTTATCACGGTGTGTGGTCGAGATACCATGGCTGATCTTATCGAACTTGGGATGGTAGATTTTGATGTTATCATGAGGATGGATTGGCTTTACTTGTGCTTTGCTAAACTCGACTGCTGAACCAGAATTATGAGACTAGAGTTTCCTAACGAGTCAGTTATTGAGTGTAAAGGGAATGGTCTGGTGCCGAAGGGTAAGTTTATTTCCTACATTAAGGCCACGAAGATGATTCAAAAGGGGTGTATTTATCACTTGGTCCGGGTTGCAGACACAACTTCAGACGTATATGCCCCCGAGTCCATTCCAGTCGTGAATGAGTTTCTTGAAGTGTTTCCGGAAGAGCTTCCAGGGGTTCCGCCAGATAGAGAGATCGATTTCGAGATTGATGTATTGTCAGATATGCAGCCAATATCTATTCCACCATACAGAATGGCCCCAACAGAGTTGAGGGAGTTAAAGAAGCAGTTGAAAGACTTATTAGATAAGGGGTTCATTCGGCCGAGTGTGTCGCTTTAGGGCACTTTGGTTCTTTTCGTTAGGAAGAAGGATGGGTCACTTCAGATGTGTATTGATTATCGGCAACTCAACAAATTCATTATCAAAAACAAGTATCCACTGCCTCGGATAGATGATTGCATCGACCTATTGCAGGGTGCAAGTTTCTTCTCCAAAATTGATTTACGGTCGGGATATCACCAGTTGATGATCAAAGAGAAGGATATTCCTAAGACCGCCTTCAGAACCCGTTATGACCATTTTGAATTCATGGTAATGTCTTTTGGACTGACCAATGCTCCAACATCTTTGATGGATCTTATGAATCGAGTTTTCAAATCGTTTCTGGACTCCTTCGTGATTGTTTTTATTGATGACATCCTTGTCTACTCGCGCAGTCGGGAGGATCATGCTAATCACCTTAGGGAAATTCTGCAGACTCTTCATCAGCACCAATTGTTTGCCAAGTTTTCAAAATGTGAATTTTGGCTGGAGTCTCACATTTTTGGGTCATGTTGTTTCCAGAGAAGGGATTAAGGTTGACCCCTAGAAGATCACAGCGGTGAAGGATTGGCCTACACCGACGACCTCGACAGAGATTCGCAGTTTCTTGGGTCTAGCAGTGTATTATCGGAGGTTTATAGAGGGGTTCTCTACCCTTGCCTCCCCATTGACTAAATTGACGCAGAAGGCAATGAAGTTCCAATGGTCCGATGCTTGTGAGAAGAGCTTTCAGGAATTGAAGTCAATATTGACTTCAGCACCGGTGTTGACTTTGCCAGAACGCACGGAGGGATTTGTGGTTTATTGCGATGCTTCGAGGTTTGTTTGGGATGTGTGTTGATGCAGCCCGGGAAGGTTATAGCCTATGCTTCCAGGCAAATCAAGAATCATGAGAAGAATTATTCGCCGCATGATTTAGAACTCGCGGCAGCTGTGTTTGCATTAAAGATATGGCGGCATTATTTGTATGGGGTCCATGTGGACGTGTTCTTAGACCACAAGAGTCTTCAATATTTGTTCTGGCAGAAGGAGTTAAATTTGAGGCAGCGTCGTTGGTTAGAATTGCTTAAGGATTATGATATGAACATTATGTACCATCCAGGGAAAGCAAATGTAGTGGTTGACGCTCTCAGTCGGAAGTCTATGGGTAGTTTGGCTCATTTGGAGGATGATCAAAGGCCGTTGGCTTGTGAGGTTTGTCAATTGGCTAGTCTGGGGGTCTGTCTCTCGACCTCAGACGAGGGGAAAGTCATGGTGCGTAATGGGGCAGAATCATCACTTGTAGCGGAAGTCAAGGAGAAGCAGTTTACTGATCCAGCATTGGCACAGTTGAAGGAGGCAGTTTTGAATAGCAAGATCTCGGCATTTTTGCTTAGGAGAGATGATAGTGTTTTGTGGTGCCAGGGAAGGTTATGTGTTCCTAATGTGGATAATCTTCGGGAGAGGGTGATGGCGGAAGCTCACAATTCCAGGTATTTCGTGCACCCAGGTTCTACGAAAATGTATCAAGATCTCCAGGAAATTTATTGGTGGAGCAGCATGAAAAGAGGTGTGGCGGACTTTGTATCTAAATGTCCGAACTGTCAGCAGGTGAAGGCCGAGCATTCGAGGCCTGGCGGGTTAACTCAGCTTATGGAGATTCCAATAATGAAATGGGAAATGATCAACATGGATTTAGTGGTAGGGTTACCTCGCACTCAGCGTAAGTTCGACTTGATTTGGGTGATAGTGGATCGACTCACGAAATCAGCTCACTTCTTGTCGGTCAAGGCCACCGATACTGCAAAACAGTACGCTCTGTTGTATACTAAGAAAATAGTCAGGCTTCATGGTACTCCAGTTTCTATTATATCAAACCGAGGGGCCCAGTTCACAGCTAAGTTTTGGAGGAAATTTCAGCAAGGTTTGGGTACTCAGGTAAATCTCAGCACAGCTTTCCACCCGCAGACTGATGATCAAGCAGAGCGGACTATTCAGACCCTTGAAGATATGTTACGGGCTTGTGTATTGGACTTCAAGGGTAGTTGGGATGATCATTTACCGCTTATCGAATTTGCTTATAATAACAACTTTCATGCTAGTATTCAGATGGCCCGATTTGAGGCATTATACAGAAGAAGGTGTGTATCTCCGATTGGGTGGTTCGAGCTTGGTGAAGCAGAATTGTTAGGGCCAGATCTACTGCACCAGGCATTGGAAAAAGTCAGAGTCATTCGGGAGAGGATGAAAGCCGCTCAGAGCCGTCAAAAATCCTATGCAGACGTTCGTCGAAGAGAATTGGAATTCCAAGTTGATGATTGGGTATTCTTGAAGGTATCTCCCATGAAGGGAGTGATGCAGGTTGGGAAGAAAGGAAAATTGAGCCCAAGGTATGTTGGGCTATATCAGATTGCTCGAAGGATAGGACAAGTGGCTTATAGGTTGGAATTAACCCCATGAATTGTCATTAGCACATCCGGTGTTCCACGTGTCCATGTTGAAGAAAGTGGTTGGAGATCCATCGGTCATCGTGCCAGTTGAGACCATTGAGGTTAATGAAGAATTATCATATGAGGAGGTTCCGGTTGCTATCCTTGATATATAAGTCCGTAGATTGAGGAACAAAGAAATTTCTTCAATTAAAGTATTGTGGCGAAGTCAACGCGTTGAGGAAGCCACGTGGCAGGCGCAAAATGAGATGAAAGAAGGATATCCCTACTTGTTTGAATAAGTCTAGTAGTGATGTCAGATCCCTCTCCTCTAAGCACATTATACTTTATGTTCGATTCTGTGGAAAAGCACCCCATCTTAGTCTAGTTGCCTTATTGCTGTAATTTCCCAATGTGTGCTAAAACTGAACTCGTTGTTCTATTTGGGGTAGTGTGCAACCCTTGAGGTAAATAAATGTTTTATGAAACATACGTGCTAGGCAAGTGATTAATGGTAGAATAGGTTGGTAGTAATTAATTTAAATGAATATAGTATATTGAGGTGATCGGGTTGTATGGGGCTCATTAAAACAACCAAGTTATGTGCAAAAATGTGAATCATGTGCAATTTGTGGTATAGGAAGAAAGAACTATGTGTAGTTGATAAAATTATTGAATATCTGCAAATTGTTGAGTAACAACGTTGTGTGTGAGTTATTAGGTGATCAAAATTGTGTAATGGTGCTTGGAAATGTGTTTGGGGGGCTCTCTGGCAGGTAGGTAGGTCTAATTACAGAGGGAACTCTGGCAAACTTTTTCTGAAATATGGAGTTAGTAAAAATATGGAAGTTGCATATCATGCTTTCAAATCGAAATGATTTCCAAAACCCTCATTCGAGGACGAATGATTTTTAAGGGGGGAAGGATGTAAGGACCAGTAAAATTTTCTCATTTAAAAATAATGTCGAACGAGTCCCCTAGTTGTTTTATTGTGGGAATCTTTGAAACATACCTAAATTGAATAAAAAGTACCTCGAGACTTAAATAATATAATTTTCCAGAAAGTAGGTGTTATGCGACGCACTATGCGATCGCACTGCGTGTATGCGAACCGCATAATGGTCGCATACCTAGGCAGACTACAGCCCCATTTGAAGTCAACTATGCTATCCAGTATACGATCGCATAACGTGTATGCGGACCGCACAATTGGTCGCATACCTGGGCAGTGTGTTTTGGATTTTTGGCGCATCATGAGGGCCATTGTGCGGTCAGATCTCCGAATCGCATGTCAGGAGTGCGATCGCATTCCTGACCGCATTCTTGTGTCGGGCCCTCTTTTTCCTAATTTTTAAAACCAGTCCCCAGTTCATTAAAATGACCCCCTCCCCCCTCCCCCCTCCCCCCCCCTTCAATTTTAACCATTTTTCTGAGATATTAGAGAGAGG
>MDKI01046185.1:0-69430 GCA_005239505.1 Nicotiana paniculata | reverse complement strand
TAACAGATTTGATATACTCTTGTATTTCGTAATTGTTTTTCATAGGTAACAGTTTTTCGATATAAAAAAAGGGAACAATTGTTTTTCACTAGTAACCGTTTTTATAAAGATTGGGGTTTTTACCCGCAACTGTTTTTGTTGGAAACAGTTTTCTAATAAGTACGAGGGAAATGTTTTCTTATTCGTAACTGTTTTTATTTGATAACAATTTTCTGACCAAATATAAGGAGTTAGATCTTTCATCCATAACTGTTTTATTTGATAACAGTTTTTTGAATGAGTACACTGATGATGATCTTTTACCCCTAACTGTTTTTGTTACAATAACTTTGAATAAATATAAAGATCTACATTTCTTTATCGTGACTAATATTTTTCCTTTCAACCTGAACATGTTCGAAGGTTTTGGATTTTTGCATTAGGCTTTGTATTTGGATGACTCTTTTGATCTCTTTCGATTCTGCTCGTATCACTTGTCTCATTGGGTAGATGGGTCTTCAGACTCGAGCTTTTGAATTTCTGATAGTCTTCTTTGCTTCGTCTTAGCCTTCCACACTGTATAGTCTCCCAAGTGTTTGAGCTTTGAAGAATGAGATCTTGAGCACTTGACTATTCCTTCCTTGTGGTCCTTTTCCTGAAAAGGAAAAACATTCCGGACTCGAAGGTATATAGTTTTTTAGATGATGACTGCTTAACCCTTTTAAACGTCCATCAGAAAGTGTAACCCTAGACCGGGAATTGTGTTATTTCCTCGCGTCTTTGCAGGTCTTATATCATCATCTGGTGATGGGCTACCTTTATGCCTATCATCTAAAAAAGTTAGTAATTTTTTTTTCAAATGTTCAAAATAAAATCGAACGTGTGATACCTGGCCAGGGGTATTTCTTTTCCTTAGAAGTAATACTTCTTTAGGTGAATGACGTTCTAGCTTGTTGGTAGAACTCTGCCGTCCATAGCTTCCAACTCATAGGCACCTTTCTCAGCTATGCCTCGGATTTTGTAAGGTCCTTCCCAGTTTGGATTCAGCTTTCCTCCGCCTGCTTCTTTCGTTGATTGAAAGAATTTTTTGAGGACGAATTCCCCAATCTTGAAGTACCTGAGATGAGCTTTACGGTTGTAATAACGCTCTATGATTTGTTTTTGAGCTTCCATCCGTATCAATGCTGCTTCTCTCCGTGGTTCGAGCAGGTCCAGGTTGGTCCTTAATTCGTCGTCGTTTTCACCTTCCATGGCTGTTGAGAACCTTATGCTTGGTTCGCCAATCTCCACAGGTATTAAGGCTTCTGAGCCATAAACAAGTGCGAACGGAGTTTCTCCCGTGGCTATTTTTGAAGTTGTTCTGTATGCCCATAATACCGCTGGTAACTCATCAGGCCAGTTTCCTTTGGCTTTATCCAGCCGCTTCTTTAGATTGTTGATGATGACCTTATTCGTTGACTCAGGTTGACCATTAGCCACAGGGTGGTACGGCGTTGAAGTGATCCGCTTGATTTTCTAGCTTTCGAAGAATCCTGTGATTTTCGGGCTTATGAATTGTGGGCCATTATCGCACACGATTTCCTTTGGTATTCCAAAGCGGCATATTATGTTTCGCCATAAGAAGCTTTTAACTTCATTTTCTCGCCCTTGTTTGAACGTTTTTGCATCTACCCATTTTGTAAAATAGTCGGTTAGCACGAGCAAAAACCGTACATGTCCTTTAGCTATGGGAAGAGGTCACTATGTCCACACCCCATTTCATGAAAGGCCATGGGGATATTATTGGATGCAATAATTCCGCTGGTCGATGCATGTTATTGGCAAACCTTTGGCACCTGTCACATTTGGATACGAAGTTCTCGGCTTCTTCTTCCATCTTAGGCCAATAGTATCTAGCTCTGATTAGGGTTTTCACTAAGGATCTCGCCCCTGGGTGATTTCCATAGTGTCCTTCGTGGACTTCTTTCATCACAAATTCCGTTTGATTAGGTCCGAGGCATTTAGCTAGGGGTCCTCCGAACATCTTGCGATAAAGTGAATTGCCAATAAGGAAGTACCGTGCAGCTTTGCGGTGAAGTTCTTGAGCTACTTTCCTGTCTTCGGGTACGGTTCCATTCTGCAAAAAAATTAAGAATTTCGTTTCTCCAGTCCCAGGTTAAGTTGTTGAAAGTTACCTCATTCCTGTCCTGGTCGATCATTGAATGAAATAGTTGGACGACAACTGCATTGTCTTTGTTTGTTACTTCCGTGACTGTTGCGAGGTTAGCTAACGCATCTGCTTTTGCATTTTTCTCTCTAGGTATTTACATTACCTTCCATGTTTTGAATTGTCTCACGAGTTCTCGTGCTTTTTCAAGATACTATTGCATTCGAGTCTCTCGAGCGTCCCCTGTATCTGATTTACTACCAGTTGATGTTAATCACAATTTTCTCGATTGAGAGCTCCCGTGCGAGTTCAAGCCCTGCAATAACAGCTTACTCTGCTTCATTGTTAGTTATAGGATAACACTTGATGGCTTGCCGTGTCTTTTCACCCGTGGGTGATATTAAGACTATGCCTAAGCCGACACCTTTTATATTTGAGGAGCCATCGGTGAATAGGGTCCATAAGACCGGATTAGCACCGTTAAGGAGTTGTAACTCTTTTTATACTTCAAGGACAATGCTATTACTAAAGTCAGCAACAAAATCAGCTAGTATTTGAGACTTAATTGCAGTCCTAGGCTAATAGATTATTTCGTGCTCACTTAATTCTATGGCCCACTTGGCTAATCTTTCTGACAATTCCTGTTTATGCAGAATATTTCTTAAAGGATATGAAGTCAGAACGGTGATTGGGTGGTATTGAAAATATGGTCGTGATTTTCTAGATGCCATTATTAAATCTAAGGCTAACTTTTTCAAATGTGGATATCTAGTCTCAGCATCTAGAAAAGTTTTACTTACATAATAGATAGGTGATTTCTTACCTTTTTCTTCTCTTACCAGCACTGCACTTACAACAATTTCTGAAACAGCCAGGTAGATGTACAATCTTTCCCCTTCTTTTGGCTTTGAAAGCAGCAGTGGTTTCGATAGATAAATCTTCAGATTATTGAGGGCTTGCTGACATTCTTCAGTCCATTCAAACTGATTCTGCTTTTTGAGAACTGAGAAGAATTTAAAAACTTTTTTCGGAAGACTTAGAAATAAATCTTCCCAAAGATGTTATTCTCCCTGTTAGCCTTTGAACTTCCTTTTTATTTGTTAAAATATCAGGTATTTCCTCTATAGCTTTAATTTGAGCGGGATTTACCTCTATTCCTCTGTTCGATACAAGGAAACCCAAAAATTTACCTGATTGCACTCCAAAAGCGCATTTCTCTGGATTTAGCTTCATATTATACCTGCGTAGAATATCAAAAGCAGTAGAGAGATGCTGGAAATGGTCTTGTGCTTGTGTTGATTTTACCAACATATCATCAATATAGACTTCCATCGTCTTTTCAAGATGTTCTTGGAACATTTTAGTCACTAACCTTTGATAGGTAGCTCTAGCATTTTTCAAGCCAAAAGGCATAACTTTATAACAGTAAGTCCCCCTGTTTGTAATGAAGGAAGTTTTTTCCTCATCTGAGGGATCCATTTTTATCTGATTATAACCAGAATATGCATCTAAGAAGCTTAATAATTCATGAACTGTTGTGGAATCAATCACTTGATCTATATGTGGCAATGGGAATGAATCTTTGGGGCATGCTTTATTTAAATCAGTATAATCTACGCATACTCTCCATTTTCCATTCTTTTTAGGTACTACCACAGTGTTTGCTAGCCAGTTAGGGTACGTTACCTCTCGTATCGAACCGATCTTCAAGAGTTTTTGTACCTCTTCGTCGATCACTTGGTTCTTGAATGGTCTTTTCTTTCTTTTCTTCTGCTTAACAGGTACGAAGGATAAATCTTCATTTAGTTTATGAGTCATCACTTCTGATGGGATGCCTGTCATATCCGAGTGGGACCACGCAAAGCATTCTGCATTAGCCTTTAAATAATCAATTAACTTACCTCTTCGACCGGGGCCCAGCCTCGTGCCTATATATACTTTCTGTTCAGGCTTTTGTTCAGATAATGGAACAGCTTCGAGCTCTTCCGTAGTTGTTTTGATGTGCTCATCTTCCTCCGATTCATGAATGACGTCCGGTCTGGAATCTGTATCTGTGTGGCTAATGCACCTTCCGTGGTAACTTGATTCACCTTCTCGTAAGTATTTTCTTTCATACCTATTTCAACAATAATACCTTCGGTACCTATTTGGGTAGTAATTTCTTCCATGCCTGTTTGGGCGGTGTTACCTGTTTGGGAGATTCCTTTATCTCGTGATTCTTCTACCTCTATTTTCTTGTTGTAGTGTACCACAAAGTTTATATTTCTTCCAGTTTGTTGATCGCCTCTAATTTGTCGAATTCCCCATTCAGAGGGGAATTTGATTACTTGATGCAAGGTGGAAGGTATTGCTTTCATGTCGTGGATCCATGGCCTTCCCACGATTACGTTATAAGCCATGTCAGTATCGATGACTTGGAACCTGGTACTTTTGATCACCCCCTTAGCATAAGTGTTAAGCTCAATTTCTCCTTTTGTTATAATCGTAGAGTTATCAAACCCTGATATGGCTCGTGCCCTTGGGATTACTTGATTCCCCAGTAGCATTTCTTCCACGACTCTTAGCAAAATGATATTGACTGAATTGCCTGGATCAATCAACACTCTTTTTACATTAGTGTCATGAATAAGTAAATATATTACCATAGCATCATTGTGAGGAAGTATTAATCCGCCGATATCTGCATCATCGAAGGTTATATCGTCCTCTTCCATATTTTCACGAACCCGTTTTCCATGTGTAATTGTGAACTTTGTGGTTGTTTTGCAGACCACTTCGTTTACTTCTTCACCTCCGTGTATCACGTTGACGGTTCGTTTTGGAGAAGGAGGCTTTGGGGGCTCCTGCATGTTCCTCATATATGCCTGTTTACCTTTATCACTAAACAACTCTGTTAAATAGCCCTGTTTCAATAAATTTTCTACTTCACCTTGTAAAAATCTTCAATTCGCAGTTTTGTGCCCATGATCGTTATGGAATTCACACCAGTGATTTGGGTTCCTTCTATTTGGATTTGATCGCATCTCTTTGGGCCACTTAACCTTGTCTCCCATGTTCCTCAATAATGAGAAAGTTCAGTAGTACTTACATTAAAGGTATGATCCCCAATTTGAGTATTACCTCTAGGTCGTTCATCTCGATCTTTTCTGGATCTAGACGAGGATGAGACTACATCTCTTCCTTGTGGTCTATAGTCCGACCTAGTGTTTTCGAATCTGGGACGAATATCACGTCCCGAGGGTCCTAAGTAAGGATCGTACCTATTTTTACCTGATCTTCTATCTGATTCAGGACATCTAGATCTGGAATGATCTTCATCTCTCGAATGAGCAATGATATCTTCTTCTATTCTGAGTTTAGTATTATACCTGTTATATACATCGTTCCATGTTGTAGTGGGGAATTCTCTTAGACTTTCCTTAAGTCATCTCGTGGCTTCTGAGCTTTTATCGTTTAGGTTGCTTACAAATGCCATGGCTGACCAATTATCAGGCACCCTGGGTAACTGCATTCTTTCTTGTTGAAACCTGTCTACAAACTCACCGAGTAGTTCTGTGTCTCCTTGTTTTATTTTTAATATGTCTTCCATTCTTTTCTCAACTTTTTTTGCACCAGAGTGTGCTTTTATAAATGACCTGCAAGCTCATCAAAAGAGTCAATAGAATTTTCAGGGAGATGAGAATACCAGGTTAGGGTTCCTTTGGTGAGTGTTTCCCCAAATATTTTGACAATGACTGATTCAATCTCTTGTTTTGTTAAGTCGTTGCCTTTTACTCCAGTAGTGAAAGTAGTCACATAATCACGTGGGTCAGTTGTTCCATCATATTCGGGAACGTCAGGCATTTTAAACTTCTTGGGTATAGGCAAGGGTGCCGCACTTGGCTTCCAAGGTTGTTGAGAATACCTATCAACGTCAATGCCTTTGATGATAGCTGGTACTCCAGGAATTTGTTTGATGCGATCTTCTGCTCCTTCATCTATTTCTGCATGGTTAGCAGTAAATTTTGTAATTCGGAGTTATTAGATATACCTGGTCTTACTTCGAGAGATTCATTAGGAGTATCTCCTCTTCCAGAGTTTGCCAACCCAGATTGAGGATTTTCCATGGTGATGGTATTATTAGGGGGTGGCGTCAGTGGTGTAGGTAACGCTGCCGGTAATCCCATCACAAATTCTTGCAAAGCTTGGCTCACATACTCTGCAATCATTTGATTTACACGATCTTGTTCCATAGTTTGATCATTATCACCATTGTTGTTATTGGATCTTTCTGGGGATTGTTCCCTTGAACCACGTGGGGTTCCTGAAGGCGATGGAAATTGGGTTCCATTCCTTTGTTGGTTGTTGTCGTTGGAGTTCGACATAGTTCAGAAGATATCACTTGAAAAGCAAACAAAGATTATCATATTCCCGATAACGGAACCAATTTGTTTAACCAAAGAATTAGATCCTTTGTCTAAAGTTATTTCTGGGATGAACACGGGTTACTGATAATCAAGGAAATAGAGAAAAATGAATAATAGACAATATTGCAGAAATATAGAAAAGCAAAGTAGATTGTA
This sequence comes from Nicotiana paniculata, assembly GCA_005239505.1. Taxonomy (NCBI): domain Eukaryota; kingdom Viridiplantae; phylum Streptophyta; class Magnoliopsida; order Solanales; family Solanaceae; genus Nicotiana; species Nicotiana paniculata. The sequence goes on along the minus strand of MDKI01046185.1, from coordinate 62,743 downwards.
TTTGAGAATCAGATGTCTTTATAAGCTGTATTCCCCTCCCTTATATAGGAGATTCCTTGATATAACGTACAACTCTTGCTATGGTTGCTCATTAATGACTAATTATGACATTAATGAGGCGTCACAAAGGATAATGGTAATTGGGGTACGGTTACATAACGTTCGAGTAATCAATTGTGGGTTCTTGAATTTGCCTGTAGCTTTGTCTAGATTCATTCTGACCATGCCTCTTCCCTTTTTTGATCAGGTTGAGTTTCCTGTGGCTGATAAGCTTGAGGGTTTATTGAATCGTGCCTCTTTGTTCCGTACCTCTTCAAAGAATCACATCCAGTTGTAGCGTTCTCCTGTGTCCACGTAACTGGCTGAGTTGTCAAAAGATGGCTTACGTGTGAAACTCTTTTTTACCAATACACCAAGTCTGGGGGCCTAGGCCCACGAGGAAGGCATGGGCTATAGCACAAGAAAATATGGGAATCGGGCAGAATTTCAATTTTATAGTTGTAAAATGCTTAAAAACGAGGAACGTTCATGGAAAGACAGTGAATATGCTTCCTTAGGTCATATTTGATGGTCCAAAAAATTTTTAGTCGATCCGAGTTCGTGGGAATTGGCCCGCAAGGAAGGCGTGGGTTATAGCACATGAAAATATAGGAATCAGGTAGAATTCCAGTTTTATGTTCGTAAAACCCAAAAAAATGAGGAACGTCCATGGTGGGACGGTGACTATGGTTTCTTAGGGCATATTGGATGTCCTGAAAAAGTTTTAGGTGACCCAGGTCTAGGAGCCCAGGCCCACGAGGAAGGCGTGGTCTATAGCACACGAAAATATGCGAACAGGGCTAAATTCCAATTTTATGGCCGTAAAACGCAAAAAAATGAGGAAAGGTTATGGCGGGGCAGTGACTAGTAATCCTTAGGTCCTTTTTGATGGCCCAAAAACTTTTTAGGTGATCCGGGTCCGGGGCCTGGGCTCACGAGGAAGGCGTGAGCTATAGAACACGAAAATATGGGAATCGTGCAGAATTCCAGTTTCATGGTTGTAAAACGCAAAACAACGAGGAACAAGCATGGTGGGATGGTGAAAATAATTCCATAGGTCGTATTTGATGGCCCAGAAAATTTTTAGGCAATCCGGGTCCAAGGGCCTAGACCCACGAGGAAGGCGTGGGCTATAACACAAGAAAATGTGGGAATCGGCCGGAATTCCAATTTTTTGGTCATAAAATACAAAAAACCAAAAGGAACGGTCATGGCGGGGCAGTAACTATGGTTCCTTAGGTCGTATTCGATGGCCCGAAAATTTTTTATGCAAACCAGGTCCGCGAGCCTGGGCCGACGAGGAAGGCGTGGGCTATGGTACACAAAAATATGGAAATCAGGCAGAATTTCAATTTTATGGACTTAAAATGAAAAAAAATAAGGAAAGGTCATGACGGGGCGGCAACTATGCTTCATTAGGTCATAGTTGATGGCCCAAAAAATTTTAAACTGATACGGGTCCGAGGGCCGGAGCCCACGAGGAAGGCGTGGGCTAAAGAACTGGAAAATATAGGGATCAGGCGGAATTCTAGTTTTATGATCGTAAAATGCAAAAAGATGAGGAACGATCATGGTAGGGAAGTGACTATGGTGCCTTAGGTCATATTTGATGGCTCAAAAACTTTTTAGGCAATCCGGGTTTGGGGCCCGGGCTCACGAGAAAGGCCTGGGCTATAACGTACGAAAATATGGGAATCGGGAGGAATTCTAGTTTTTTTAGCTGTAAAATGCAAAACAACGAGTTATGGTCATAGCGGGGCAGTGACTATGGTTCCTCAGGTCGTATTCTATGGCCCAAAATTTTTTTTGGAAAACCGGGTCGGGGGACCCAGGCCCACGAGCAAGGTGTGGGCTATAGCACACGAAAATATAGGAATCAGGTGGAATTCCAGTTTGAAGGCCGTAAAATGCAAAAAACAAGGAACGGTCATGGCAGGGCAGTGACTATGGTTCCTTATGTTGTATTTGATGGCCCAGAAATTTTTTTAGGTGATCCGGGTCCGGGCGCCGGGTCCACGAGGAAGGCATGGGCTGCACACGAAAATATGAGAATCTGGCATAATTCCAATTTCATGTCCGTAAAATGCAAAACAACGAGGAACAATCATGTCGGGCAGTTACTGTGGTTAATTAGATCGTATTGATGGCCTGGTTAAGCGATCCGGGTCCGGGGCCCGTGCACACGAGGAAGGCGTGGGTTATAGCACACGAAAATATGAGAATCGAGCGGAATTCCAGTTTTATGACCGTAAAACATAAATAAACGGGAACGATCATGGCAGGGCGGTGACTATGGTTCCTTAGGTCTTATTTGATGGCCTGGAACTTTTAGGCGATCCAGGGAGGCTCGGGCCCACGAGGAAGGCGTGGGTTATAACACATTAAAATATGAGAATCGGGCGAAATTCCAGTTTCATGGCCGTAAATTGCAAAAAAAAAAAGAAGAGGAACGGTCATGGTGAGGCAGTAACTATTGTTCCTTATGTCGTATTTGATGGCCCTGAAAAATTTTAGGCGATCCAGGTCCGATGGCGCGGGCCCACGAGGAAGGTGTGGGCTATAGCATAGGGAAATATGGGAATTGGGTAGATTTCCAGTTTCATGGCCGTAAAATGCAAAACACGAGGAACATTCATGGTAGGGCGGTGAGTATGATTCCTTAGGTCGTACTTGAAGGCCCGGAAAATTTTTAGGCTATCCGCGTCCGGGGTCCCGCGCCCACGAGGAAGGCATGGGTTATAGCACACGAAAATATGGGAATCGGGCGGAATTCCCGTTTTATGGCCGTAAAATGTAAAACAATGACAAACAGTCATGGAGGGGCGGTGAATTTTTTTCATCAGGTCGTATTTGATGGCCCGTAGTATTTTTAGGAGATTCGGGTCCGGAGGTTAGGGCCCACGAGGAAAGCGTGGGCAATAGCATACGAAAATATAGGAATCGGGCGGAATTTAAGTTTCATGGCTGTAAATCGTGAAAAAGGGAGGAACGGTCATGGAGAGGCAGTGACTATGGTTCTTTAGGTCATATTTAATGGCCCGAAAAGGTTTTAGACGATGTGGGATCGGGGGCCCGGGTCCACGAGGAAGGCGTGTGCTATAGCACACGAAAATATGGGAATCAGGCATAATTAAAGTTTCATGGATGTAAAACACAAAACTACAAGGAACGATCATGGTCGGGCGGTGACTATTGTTTCTTAAGTCGTTTTTGATGGCCCAAAAAAATTTAGGCGATCCGGGTCAGGGGGAACGGGCCCAAGAGAAAGGCGTGAGCTATAGCACACGATAATATAGGAATCGGGCGGAATTCCAGTTTTATGGCCATAAAATACAAAAAAATGAGGAACGATTATGGCAGGGCGGTGACTATGGTTCCTTATGTTGTATTTGATGGATCAGAAAACTTTTAGGCAATTCAAGTCCTGGGGTCCAGGCCCACGAGGAAGGCGTGGGCTAGCACATGAAAATATGGGAATCGGTGGAATTCCAGTTTCATAGCCGTAAATCACAAAAAAAAGGAACAGTCATAGCGGGCCGGTGACTATGGTTCCTTAGGTCGTATTTTATGGCCCAAAATATCTTTAGGTGATCCGAGTCAAGGGGCCCGGGCCCAAGGAAGGCGTGGGCTATAGCACAAGAATATATGGGAATCAGGTGAAATTCCTATTTTATGGTCGTAAAATGCAAAACAACGAGAAACGGTCATGGCGTGGCGGTGACTATAGTTCCTTAAGTCGTATTTGATGGGCCAGAAAATTTTTAGGTGACTCGGGTCCGGGGGCCCAGGCCCACGAGGAAGGCAGGGGCTATAGCACATGAAAATATTGGAATCGGGCGGAATTCCAGTTTTATGGCCGTAAAACGCAAAAAAGAAAAGAGGAACGATCATGCCGAGGCAGTGACTATTGTTCATTAGGTAATTTTTGATGTCCTGGGAAATTTTTAGGTGATCCAGGTTTGGATGACCTGGCCCAACGAAAAAGGCGTGGGCTATAGCACACGAAAATATGGGAATCGGGTAAATTCCAGTTTTATGTCCGTAAAATGCAAAAACCGACGATCGATCACGGTGGGGAGGTGACTATTGTTCCTTAGGTCGTATTTTATGGCCAAGAAAATCTTAGAAGATTCGGGTCCAGGGGCCCGTGCACACGAGGAAGGCGTGGGTTATAGCACACGAAAATATGGTAATTGGGGAGAATTCCAGTTTTATGGCCATAAAATGCAAATAAACGAGGAACGGTAATGGCAGAACGGTGACTATGGTTCCTTAAGTCGTATTTGATGGCCCGGAAAATTTTTAGGCGATCCAGGTCCAGGGGCCCGGGCACGAGGAAGGCGTGGGTTATAACACACAAAAATATAGTAATTGGGCGAAATTCCAGTTTCATGGCCGTAAATCGCAAAAAAAAAAGGAACGGTCATGGTGGGGCAGTGAATATGGTTCATTAGGTTGTATTTGATGGCCCATAAAATTTTTAGGGGATCTGGGTCCGCGGTCCAGGGCCCACGAGGAAGGCATAGGCTATAGCACAGGAATATGAAAATCGGGCAAATTCCAGTTTTATGGCCGTAAAATACAAAATAAATGAGGAAAGGTCATGGAGAGGTAGTGACTATGGTTCATAGGTCGTATTTGATAGACCAAAAAAATGTTAAGCGATCCGGGTCTGAGGGCCCGGGCCCACGAGAAAGGCATGGGTTATAGCACACGATAATATGGGAATCGGGCGGAATTCCAATTTTATGGCCGTAAAATGCAAAAAAAATAAGGAACGGTCATGGTGGGGCGAAGACTATGGTTCCTTAAGTTGTATGTGAAGGCTCAGAAAAATTTTAGGCGATCGGGGTCGAGGGGTCCAGGCGCACGAGGAAGGCATGAGTTATAGCACATGAAAATATGGGAATCAGGCGGAGTTCCAGTTTCATGGCCGTAAATCACAAAAATAAAGGAACGGTCATAGGGGGGTGGTGACTATGGTTCCTTAGGTCGCATTTTATGACCCAATTTTTTTTTAGGTGATCAGGGTCCAGGGGCCCGGGCCCAAGGAAGGCGTGGGCTATAACACATGAAAATATGGGAATCTGGCGAAATTCCTATTTTATGGCCGTAAAATACAAAACAACGAGGAACAGTCATGGCGGGGCGGTGACTATGGTTCCTTAAGTCATATTTGATGGCCCGAAAAATTTTGAGGCGATCCGGGTCGGAGGGTCCAGGCCTACGAGGAAGGCGTGCACTATAGCACAGGAAAATATGGGTATCGGGCGGAATTCCAGTTTCATGGCCGTAAATCACACCAAAAAAATGGTCATAGCGGGGCGGTGGGTTGTATTTTATGGCCCAAAATATTTTTAGGCGATCCAAGTCAAGAGGCCCGGTCCCAAGGAAGGCGTGGGCTATAGCACACAAAAATATGGGAATAAGGCGAAATTCCTATTTTATGGCCGTAAAACACAAAAAAAAAAAAAAAGAGGAACGACCATGGCGGAGCGGTGACTATTGTTCCTTATGTCATATTTGATGGGCCGAAAATTTTTTAGGTGATCCGGGTCGGGGGGTTCCAGGCCCACAAGGAAGGCGTGGGCTATAGCACACGAAAATATAGGAATCGAGCGGAATTTCAATTTTATGGCCGTAAAACGCAAAAAAAATTAGGAACAGTCATGGTGGGGTGGTGACTATGGTTCCTTATGACGTATTTGATGGGCCAGATAAATTTTAGGTGATCCGGGTACGGGTCGGGCGCCTGAGCCCACGAGGAAGGCATGGGCTATAGCACACGAAAATATGGGAATCGGGCGGAATTCTAGTTTTATGGCCGTAAAATGCAAATAAACGAGAAACGGTCATGGCAGGGCGTTGACTATGGTTCCTTAGGTCGTATTTGATGGCCCGAAAAGTTTTTAGGCGATCCGGGTCGGGGGGTCCAGTCCCACTAGGAAGGCGTGCACTATAACACACGAAAATATGGAATTGAGCGGAATTCCAATTTCACCACCGTAAATCACAAAAAAAAAGAACGATCATAGAGGCGAAGTGACTATGGTTCCTTAGGTCGTATTTTATGGCACATAAAGTTTTTTTAGGCGATCTGAGTCAAGAGGCATGGGCCCAAGAAAGGCGTGGGCTATGACACACTAAAATATGGGAATCAAGTGAAATTCCTATTTTATGACCGTAAAACGCAAAAAAATAGGAACGGTCATGGCTGGACGGTGACTATGGTTCCTTAGGTCGTATATGATCGGCCGGAATTTTTTTAGGCGATCTGGGTCAGGGGTCCGGGCCCACAAAGAAGGCATGGGCTATAGCACATGAAAATATAGGAACCGAGCGGAATTCCAGTTTTATGGTTGTAATACGCAATAAAATTAGGAACAGTCATGGCAGGGTGGTGACCATGGTTCCTTATGTCGTATTTTATAGGCCAGATAAATTTTAGGCGATCTGTGTCAGGGTCCGGGTCAGGGTCCTGGGCCTACAAGGAAGGCGTGGGCTATAGCACAGGAAAATATGAGAATCATGCGGAATTCTAGTTTTATAGCCATAAAATGCAAAAAGAATGAGGAACGGTCATGGAGGGACAATGACTATGGTTCCTTAGATCGTAGTTGATGGCCCAGAAAAAATTTAAGTGATTCGGGTCTCGGGGCACGTGCCCATGAGGAAGGCATGGATATAGCACACAAAAATATGAGAATCTGACGGAATTCCTATTTTTTGGCCTTAAAATACGAAACATAAGGAATGTGGTGGAGAAGTGACTATGGTTTCTTAGGTCGTATTTGATGGCCCGAAATTTTTTTAGGCGATCTGGGTCCGGGGGCTTGGACCCACGAGGAAGGCTAGGGCTATAACACACAAAAATATGGGAATCAGGTGGAATTTCAGTTTTATGGCCGTAAAACACAAAAAATGAGGAACGATCATGGCGGGGTAGTGACTATTGTTCCTTAGATCATATTTGATGTCCAACAAAAATCTTAGATGATCGGGGTCCAGGGGCCCTGACCCACGGGGAAGGAATGGGCTATAGCACAGGAAAATATGGAAATCATGCAAAATTCCAGTTTTATGGCTGTAAAATGCATAAAGAATGAGGAATGGTCATGGTGAGGAAGTAATTATTGTTCCTTAGGTCATATTTGATGGACCGAAATATTTTTAGGCGATCTAGGTCTGGGGGGCCTAGGCCACGAAGAAGGCATGGGCTATAGCACACGAAAATATGAGAATCGGGTGGAATTCCAGTTTATTGGCCGTAAAATACAAAAAAAGAGGAACGGTCATGGCGGGGTAGTGAATATGGTTCCATAGGTTGTATTCAATGGCCCGAAAAAAAATTTAGGCGATCCGGGTCCGGAGGCCTGGGCCCACGAGAAAGGCGTGGGCTAGCACACCAAAATATGGGAATCCGACATAATTCTAGTTTTATGGCCGTAAAACACAAAAAAACAAGGAACGGTCATGGCGGGGAGGTGACTATAATTCCTTAGGTCGTATTATATGTCCCGGAAAATTTTTAGGCAATCCAGGTATGGGTCCCATGCACACGAGGAAGGCTTGGGCTATAACACACGAAAATATGAGAATCGGACGGAATTTCAGTTTTATGGCCGTAAAACGCAAATAAACGAGGAACGGTCATGGAGGGGAGGTGACTATAGTTTCTTAGGTCGTATTTAATGGCCTCGAAAATTTTTAGGCGATCCAGGTCCAGGGGCCCGGGCCCGCGAGGAAGGCGTGGGTTATAGCACATGAAAATATGAATCGGGTAAACTTCCAGTTTCCCGGCCGTAAATCGCAAAAAAATAGAGGAACGATCATGGTGGGGCAGTGACTATGGTTCCTTAGGTCATATTTGATGGCCCTGAAAAACCATTAGGCGATCCTGGTCCTGGGTCCCGGGCCAACGAGGAAGGCGTGAGCTATAGCACAGGAAAGTATGAAAATCGGGCGAAATTCCAGTTTTATGGCCTTAAAATGTAAAATAAATGAGGAACGGTCACGACGAGGTAGTGACTATGGTTTCTTACGTAGTATGTGATGGCCCAAAAAAATTTAGGTGATCCGGGTATGGGCCCATGAGGAAGGCATGGGCTATAGCACACGAAAATATGGGAATCAGGCAAAAATTCCAATTTCATGGCTGTAAAATTCAAAACAAGGAGGAACAGTCATGGCGAGGCGGTGAATATGGTTCCTTAGGTCGTATTTGAAGGCCTGGAAAATTTTTAGGCTATCCGGGTCCGAGGTACGGGACTCACGAGGAAGGCGTGGGTTATAGCACACGAAAATATGCGAATCGGGTGAAATTCCAGTTTCATGACCGTAAATCGCAAAAAAAAGGAACGATCATGGTTGGGGGAGTGACAATGGTTCCTTAGGTCGTATTAGATGGACCAAAAAAAATTTAGGTGATCCAGGTCCAGGAGCCCGAGCCCACGAGGAAGGCATGGGCTATAACACATGAAAATATGGAAATCACGCGGAATTCCAGTTTTATAGCCGAAAGCTGCAAAAAAAAAATGAGGAACGGTCATGGCGAGGTATTGACTATGGTTCCTTATGTCGTATTTGATGGCCCAGAAAATTTTTAGGCGAACTGGGTCTGGGGGCCCGGGCCCACAAGAAAGGTGGGCTATATAGCACACGAAAATATGAGAATCGGGCAGAATTCCAGTTTCATGGCCATAAAATACAAAACAATGAGGAACAGTCATGGAGGGGCAGTGACTATGGTTCCTTAGGTCAGATTTGATGTCCCAAAAAATTTTTAGGCGATCTGGGTCCGGGGGACTGGGCCCACGAGGAAGGTGTGGGCTATAGCACACGAAAACATGGTAATCGTGCAGAATTCCAGTTTCGTGGCCGTAAAATGCAAAACAACGAGGAACAGTCATAGCGGGGCGGTGAATATGGTTTCCTAGATCGTATTTGATTGCCCAGAAATATTTTTGGTGATCCGGGCACCCGTGCACATGAGGAAGGCGTGAGCTATAGCAAACGAAAATATGGAAATCCGGTGGAATTTAAGTTTTATGGCTGTAAAATGCAAATAAACGAGGAACGGCCATAGCGGGGCGATGACTATGGTTCCTTATGTCGTATTTGATTGCTCAAAATATTTTTAGGCGATCCAGGTCCGGTGTCTTGGGCCCACAAGGAGAGTATTGGTTATAACATACGAAAATATGAGAATCAGACGAAATTCCAGTTTCATGGCTGTAAATCGTAAAAAGAGGAACGATCATGGTGGGGTAGTGACTATGGTTCCCTAGGTCGTATTTGATGGCCCAAAATTTTTTTAGGCGATCCGGATCCGGGGGATCGGACTCACGAGGAAGGCGTGCGCTATAGCAAAGAAAAATATGGGAATCGGGCGGAATTCTAGTTTTATGGCCGTAAAATGCAAAAAAAAAATGAGGAACGATCATAGAGAGGTAGTGATTATGGTTCCTTAGGTCGTATCTGATGTCCGAGAAAAGTTTTAGGCGATTCGGGTTTGGGGGCCTGGGCCCACGAGGAAGGCATGTGCTATAGCATACGAAAATATGGGAATTGGATAGAATTCCAGTTTCATGGCCGTAAAATGCAAAACAATGAGGAACAGTCAAGGAGGGGCGGTGACTATGGTTCCTTAGCTCGTATTTGAAGGCCCGAAAATTTTTTAGGCTATCCGGGTCCAGGGGTCCGGGTTCACGAGGAAGGTGTGGGTTATAGCACATGAAAATATGAGAGTCGGGAAAAATTCCAGTTTCATCGCTGTAAATCGCAAAAACAAAAGAGGAACGATCATGGTAGGGCAGTGACTAAGGTTCCTTAGGTCGTATTTGATGGCCTAGAAATATTTTAGGATATCCGGGTCCAAGAGCCCCGGCCCACGAGAAAGGCATGGGCTATAGCACAGGAAAATATAGCAATCGACGGAATACGCTTCTGCCTTCGCGCGTCGCGCGCCCATGGACGCGGATTCAGCTTTTGAAATTCTTTCACTTCGCGAAGCGATCCATGCCTTTGCTTCACTTAGCTGTTTTGTGCCTTCACTTTTCTCCTTTTTCGCGTCCGTTTTCATGCCACGCACGAGATTAGACGAGCTCCCAATCCTTACGTTTTTTCTTTTTTTTGCAGTAATTTGATATTTTTTGCTCCAACATTATTCAAGATCACTCATACAAAAGAAATACGTAATGAGTATAATTCACTTCAAATATCATGTAATCTCCCGAAACTCACACGACAAATGAGATGAAAATACACTCAAAATCATGCATTTGTGGCCATTTATCATTAAGGCATGAAAGCAGTATATAAAAGACATGAAAGAATCATGGATAAAGAATTCAACCAGTTAGTCTGAATAGCTCTGTGAATTATGAAACATTTATAATGTCATATCATGCAAAAGTATATGCATACATAACATCATCAAGTCTTTGAGGGCATCTCACCATATCATCTCGGCCTCTGTGGGCGAAATCATCAACGTATACCAGTTGATCAGGTGGTGGTATGTATATAATGCCATAACCTTTTCCCATACCCCATATACATAAAATATACGTATATATAACATCATTTGGTCATGGGTTAATGTACATGTACAAATGAATGCAATGCATAAGAAGTAAGTCAATAAGATATCTCGGGATGTCATAAGATCAATACATCATTACCTTTTATAAATCCCTGATGGGATCAGCTGCAACCCAATTACCTGCAGTAAACAAACAGGTGATGAAAAATGGACTAGTGCTCAAACATATGCAACATATCAGTCTTTGTGCTGAAGTTAAATACCAAGAAATATATGAAGGGTTGTGTGCTATTGGGGATGATAAAGCACAAGGGTTAGATGGATATAATGCCTTATTCTTCAAAACAGCTTGGCCTCTACTAAACACCGAAATTTTTCAAGCAGTTAAGGAATTCTTTTAAACAGGGAATTTACACAGAGCAATCAACTGCACAGGATCATAATACTTCCTAAAGTTCATAACTATTCAAGCATCAAAGAATACAGACCAATAACTTGAGGTAAAGTACTATATAAACTCATTTCCAAGGTATTGGCCAACATAATTCAGAAAGTCATTGCTTCAATGATCTCAGATATACAAGCATGGTTCATTCCAGGTAGAAAGGTGGTGGATAATGTCTTTCTTGATCATGAATTGGTCAAGGCTTATTCAAGGAATAACATTTCACCAAAAAGTCTCATCAAGGTGGATATCCAAAAGGTTTATGACACAGTGGATTGGAGGTATTTACAGTAAATGCTAGAAGGTTTGGGATTCCCAAATAAATTCACTAAGTAAATTGTGGAATGTGTGACAACTGTTAACTTTACTATACTCATCAATGGAGAAACAACTAAACCATTTGATGCAGCTAGAGGGCTGAGGAAAGGGAAACCAATTTCCCCTTTTTTGTTTGCTATAGCAATGGAGTACTTGAGCAGAAATTTGAAGACTTTGATTCCCATCCAAAGTGGGATTGAAAGGTTCCGCCCCTTAGCAACCCCAAGTGATATAAATACATCAAAGAACGACTTTTTAAGGGTTACACAACATCTTTAAAGGCAAGAACAAGCAAGGAGCAAGACGGAAGATTCGGAAATGAGTTTTTATATTTCTTCTTCCCTTTTCTATTATTGGTGATGAATTCATATATTGTAGTTGTGGAAACAATTATGAGTAGCTAAACTCTTTACCCTAGGGTTTGATGGAACCTCTTGGAGGATGAATTTTTGTTGCGTTTAATATAAGTTTTCCATTGGATTTCTACTTGTTCAACTACGTGATTATTGTGGTTGATTTAGGTAATTTTTGAATAACATCACTCCTAACGTATATGAGGGATAAATACATATGGTTTAAAAGTGGAACTAGGAATAACGAAACCTTGGTGCAATCTTAGTGAGCGGTAAACTAGTGCCAGCTAGTATAGTTTTGGAAGGATATGTTTAGTAAATTGTTGTAATTGCTCTAAAGAGAATTACGACACTTAAAGTGCTCATGATCGGTAAAGAGTATCTAGGAGAATTCATAAGAGACGTAACAGGGAGGATTCCAATAAGAGGGGAAATCGTAACTCTAGCTCTTTCCAATCTTGTCTGCAACATTTACTTTGTTAGTAATACAATTAAAACTTTTTAATTACCTTTTCGTTAGTAAACACTCAACTCATTATTGAATACTTCTAAAAGTTGATTACTTGAATTCTTGCGAAACTAGCAGTTATGATTAGTAGGTTAATTCTCAGTAGGATTCGACTCCGTACTTGTGAATCGGATTATATTTGCAACGACCACTTAGTCATTTTTATAAAGCATAGTTGGGCGTGATCAAATTTTAGCGTTGTTTTTGGGGAACTAATAGTGTAGTTGTAGCTGTACATATTGCTAGGTTTCAAGTTTGAATTTTTATTTTATTTTCTAGTATTTGATTTTTTTTATTTTAGTTTTACTTGTTAATTTGAAAAATATGGCATCGTAGATTTATGAGAGTTTTGGTGTTGGTAATTCTACTTTTAATCCTCCTTATGCATATTGTGGAGGAAACCACCCATACCAAAATTATCAAAATATTCTCGAGAGCGAGTTATGTGCACCAACTCAATATTATGTGTGAAATGTGTGTGATATGTGTGGTGGTCAGGATGGTCACTTTCATGGTTGTGCTTATATTTCTTATCCTCTCCAACCCCTTATTATGATGGTTCTACTTTTTCTGGTGAAGTTAATTGGAACAAAGAACCCAGGGAAACTGACCTGAAGGAGATCAAAGATATGTTAAAGTGCCTCATGGAACAAAGTAATGAGAAACAACTGCAGACACAAAGGCTAGGGGATACTATCCAAAGGAAAGAGGAAACTATTCTTCACCTGGAGGCACAAATGAGTCAATTAGTTGAATCATTTAATGCTCAACCAGCTGATATTGTGGATAGTAGCCAAAAAGAACATGTATTAGATGCAGAAATTGAGGTGCTAAGGGAGGAGATCAGAGTAGAACACCAATAATCAATCGAACTAGATTTTGAGGATGTCAATGTTGTAGAAGATATACTAGAGTCAACAAAGGACATTAATAGTACATATTTAGTTGACTTTAGTGTCATGGGTGTTGAGGATGTTGACAATCCCAGTGTTCATGTAGTTTAGCGCATTGGTAAGCACTCCAAGAATTTTTTCACATTGTGTTTGGATGATGGTATGGAAATAGAGTCATCCAAGCCAATTGAGGAGTCAAGGAATGAGGAACAAGGTGCCTATATTTTGGAATTCTTCTTGCCAGAAAATCAAGATTACATACCTCATGCAAAGGCTAAGAAGTGCAGAATACTGCATTATTTTCTTGGGGCAGTTAAATTTGTTCCACCAACCTTGGAACATAGTAGAAAACTTGAAGCAAAACTTGGGGTTCAATTCATAAGCTCGAGATGGAGGCAAAAAGTGATTTGCATCGTGTCACGATGTTAAATCAAGCGCTTGTTGGGAGGCAACCCAGCTTTACTGCTTTCTTTATTTTTAGATTTATTTTTTATTTTTTTATTTTTTATTATTGTATTATTCTTGTAGTGTTGTTTTTATTTCTCTAGGAGCATGGAAAACAAGACCATTAGAAAAAATCAAAAGCAGAAGAGATGGTTAGAACTAAGTGTAGGGTGCCCGCACAAAGAACCAAGTCTTGGAGAAGTCTGAGTACCGCTTCGACCTTTGACCTACTAGGGAGTGTCTTTTACCCTCTTGTATTTATGAGTGTGCGTTGGGGACAATGCACAATTTTAAGTGTAGAGCGAAGAGACTGTTTGGCTGATTTTCTATGTTATTGTAGGTGTGTTATTTTATGTGTATTGGGAAAAAAAATCAAACAAAAAAAATTAGGTAGAAATAATCTCTCTTGGTTTTTCTTATGACCATGGTTCTTTTTCAAGGGATAACTCTTTGAACTGGGCAGTAATTTTTTTTTGTAGGTAGAAGTTTCAAAACGTTTTAGACTTTTCCAGGTGATGGATTTCCTAGACATTTTTCTTGAGGGTTTAAAGTCCAACAAAAAACACAAAAATATTTTTGTTTTTTCGTTTCTTTTTAAACTGATAATGGAATGGGAAAAAATTTGAGTAATTCGTGCTTTTGACATATTTTATACCGGGGCTTAGGTCTGGAGCATTTGAACTAAGTGCTTCCTTCATGATCTTTGTAATTACATGCCTTGTGTGGCTTTCTTTTGACATCGAGATAATGGTTTATTAGTCTATCTCCAAAAGCATTGACTAGTTCTGTGATGACTTTTCTTTATCTTTTTTCTTTCATAATTGCTGAAAAATACTTGGAGTTTGCATCTCATAGTCTTATCCATTTAGCTCGAGTTTTCTGTTGAAGGATGCTTTCTTCTATTAATGACCATTTTTCCAGATTCTCTAAGAGTTGTTTCTCTTCAGCAACTAGTTCATCTAAGTAGCAGCTAAACATTTGATCTTGTTAAAAGTTGAACTCATAAAATTTAAATTTTGGATCCGTCTTTACGAAAATAGATACATGTTGCGATTAGAGGTGTCCAACGGTCCGGGTACAGTTTGTCATTTACAAAAAAAAAAATTATCATATTAATTTTTATTCTATTTTGTATAATTATAATTATATTTTTTCCAAAATCGTTTTAGTTATTTTAATTTCTCTTTGATATCGATATAGATCAAACGATAAGAAAAGAAAAAAGAGATAGAGAGCGAAAAGAAAAAGACAGGAGAAGGATTAAGGAAGTTTTGCCATGTGAAAGGGGATGAAAGATTGGTCTGTGAATTGGTCTCCCTGTCAAGAGATCATCATTTTCAAACTGAATTTGCAAATACTCCTATGTATGAGCTGTGTGGGAAAGAAAAAGAGACAGATGGAGCTTTTGCACGGCCTAAAGTTTTGGCATCTCTTCTTTTCCATAATTAACAGGAGTAGGTTTTCAGTAGGACCAAAGTCTCATCAAAGGATGCGATGCGGTGAATAAGGCTGTTATTCCCTTAACTAGAAATCTCGATTCGAATTTTTAATATAAAAAAATTCTTTATAGAAAATGTTTTCTTTTTGAGTGGGGCCCTACGTGATGTGAATTCAAATATAATTAAAATTCAATATAAATACCAAACACAAGATGAAAAACAAAAAAAACAAAAAAAAAAAGAGCTCCACCGCTCTGATTTCCTATACTATAGAAGCAATTGAGACTTTTTGTTCACAAATTATTAGGGGGTTTGGCATCTGTCCGTTGTCGGCTCATTAAAGTAATAAGGATTTGGAATATAAAATTCTTAAACTTAATAAATTAGAAATGGTGTTGCCAATAGGTTTGAGGAAAAAATTAATGATTATTTTATCTTTTGGTGTTTAATCTATGTATTATTTTTTATGTTTAATCTGTGTTTTTCTTAGACCGAGGATATATCGAAAATAATATCTCTACCTTTATAAGGTAGGAATAAAATCTGTATATATATTATCTTCCTAAACCTCACTTATTAAAATACATATAGCATATTAATATTGTTATTATTGTTGTTTTAGGTACAAAACAGTACACCAATCAGTCTATTGAATTATATCAGAATTAATTATGCATGATCTAAAAAACAAACTAAATAATAAATACAACAACAACAACAAATATAATACCAAGATATTTCATCTAATACATCATATCGGAACGGGTGCATATGCCAGATTTTTTCATCTTCTTTTAATAATATTTTTTTATTTTTAAGTTTATATCTTAACAATTGGAAATATCTTGACTATTTGGACTTTTGACCGTTTAATTCTATGGGATTTGAAAGCGGGAGAAAAGAAGATAAAGAAAGAAAATTGTCACAATCTAGATGTGTGCTTCGGTAAATAGCAAATCAGCACGTTGGTTTAGGGGGGCCCACCGCGGCCCCACCAGGTGCTAATCACTTTACAGAATTTTGCCCCTTCCCAAAATGTATTGCTCTTCAGTCTACACACACAAAGAAAACGTATTTTAGCACTCCCACTCAATTTCTAAATAATTTTGTCGCTTTCTTCCGATTCGCAATAAGTGATCAATTTATATTTTTATTTTGGTTTAAAATAAATATATATTTATATAATTAAAAAAAATATAATTTATTTTTTCAAATTTTCCCTTATATACATATTCCTAAAAAGCCATTTACTCATCACATTTGAGAAGAGAAGTAAGTACTACTAATATACTATAACTATGGTGCAATATTTAATGAAGGGTAGTTTAGTCACACTAACTATTTTAGTTTAGAATTTGATATTTTCTTAATGAATGTTGTTCACTTATTGTGGACCGGTGGGAGAACATAATAATCTCAATCTTTCTGATAAATTAAGCAAATATAATCTCTTTTGACTCCATAAAAATTAATTTAGTTCTTTTCTTTTTAACTTTTTTTGTTTGTAGTGCTTAGGGCATCTAAAAAAGGCAAATAAAGAAACAAGCAATGCCTATATAACAAAAAGAAATAGAATTATCTAAGGAAAAGAAAGAAAAAAGGGTAAGCATAAGACCAAAAGCAAAACACTCAATAAACATAAAAAATTGTTCCATGCATCGAGCTTTTGAAAAGCATAGAAGTATATAATTAAACTATGTAATACAAATTTTCCAAGATTACGAGCATGTGTAATGTTGAGCTGTCCATTTCAATAATTGGATTATCAATATAATCATGATATAAAGTCTTAATCACAATGGAAATTTCCAACCCCACTTAGAGGCATGTCGGTATGAGTCAATATTCTCTTGATTACACATAAAACATATACTCTAACTATTGATTGCTAATCTGGGCTAAAACCAATACCTTCTCTTTTTCTTTTTTACCCATTATATTTTGAAAGATTGAAGTACTCCCTCTATCTCATATTATAAATGGTGGTTATTAAATATAGTTATTTCAAATTATTTGTCACTTTAGAAGTTCAAGACAAAATTGACTATTCTTTTTCTTTTTTACCCTTAGTAATAATTATCTTTTAAGACTACAAACACCTAAATTATAAATAACTTTGTTCAAATACTAATGAAGAAAGGTTAAATATTAAGACATAAATAAGGTAAAACAGATATGAATAAGATTAAATTTTTCGATTTTTTTTAAAAACATGTTTGTCCATGAAATTTTGTAAGTTTTTGAAAATGTTCGAAAATGAGTTCTTCAAAAACCAAAATGTGGTTTTGATCACTTTTTCAAATTTTATAGAAATTTTTGTTTCTCCACTCACAAAGTTGTAACACTTTTCATGAAAAATGCATGTCCAAACATAATTTTAAATTTTAAATCTCATTTTTCAACTTAACTCCAAATACTATTTTTTTCCCAAAAAGTTATTGTAATTTTTATGCTCAAATGCCTGCTTAGAGTTCAGACCTTCGACTTAAATTTGCTTAAAATAGAAGTCTAAGAAGAGGATGGAAAGAATTTAGTCTAAAGGAAAATATGGTTAAGGCCCTACATCTAGGGCCATGGTTCGTCTCTGGGAATTTCCTATCAGTACGTAAATGGGAACCAAAATTCGTACCACAAGAAGCTACTCTCTCTTCCACAACCATATGGATTCGCCTACACCAACTACCAACAAAATTTTATGACAAAGAAATATTGAAAAAGGTTGGTTGGAAACTGGGTAAATTACTCAAAATTGACTCATGCACCTCTTCTACGCTGAGAGAAAGATATGCACGCATCTGTATTCAAGTAACCCTGAAAACCCTAGTGGAAACATCAGTAATCATTGGTGACCACAAGAGGTGAAGGTACACTATGCACAACATGTGGAAGAATTGTTCACACAACAAAAAATTACAAATTCAAAAAATTCCAACCATCACTGTCACAAAAAGGCCTAGAAAATTCAGGGATAGACACTAAGGAAGGGAGGGACGATGGATGGAAGACCGTCACCTTTCCTAGATGAAAGAAAACAAGTCAAACAAAATATGAAGGAAAGGAATAATGGAAACGAAGATAATCAGACTCATGCACCAAAATCACAAAAGATCCAGGTAAAGATGTTCGATGCAAAGTCAGGTAAGTTTCTGGAAGCCAAAAATTTTCAATACAATTCTAAGTCCAATAATATCTAGCCCAAAAATTACAATAGGCCCACTGACCCTGCCAATAAACAAAATCTCGCCCCCACTCCCCAGTAGCCCAATACACGCGGCCCCAACCCAAGTACATCGCCAAACGCAAGGCTAGAATGGGCCTGGTGGAGCTGACACCAAAAACTCCACTGAGATCTTTACTAGATGACTACAAGAAGGTCCCTACCCATAGCCCAACCTTAGAAGCTAACACTTCTAAAGATGTGGCATTGGGCCATCAAGCCAATACAAAATCAACAACTGGGGTCCATGCCCAATTGGAACCACCCAGCCCAAATAATCACCCCTACCCCAATATCTATACGTCCCATACTCCTCTCTCATCGGACTACTCTAATGGGGAAAACTCAACACACTCCATGAACACTCAAGTGCCTCACCTGATAACCCACCCAATCTCGGGTGACATGACACCTTCCGTCCACTCAAATAGATACCACATTAATTTCGAATCCACTTCTCCACATGCATTAGCCGATGACCTTTCCACTGACCGAGATTTGACACTTAACGACGCCATTATGAGTCGTCTCGTTAACATAACCATCACCATTACCCAATGTAGCAAAACAAAAACGCACAAAAATGGGAAAAATCACCCACCACCCACCATTGTGACGTCGCTACCTCTGCCACCGGACCAGTCACCAGCATCCTAGCTGGAAGTGGCACTTCAAGGACAACGACTAGCTTACAATTTCACACTGGGAAATCAACCAGTAACCTTGATTGTCCAAAACCCTGCGCATTTGGCGAGGGTAATGGTGGAAGTCCTAAACAGGGCCTTGGCAGACTTTTTCCCATGACTATGACAAGTGATGACAAGCAACGGCAACATGCAACCCAATTTGGACCCATCAATGCTCAACACCCTAATCTCTCAAGCGTTCCAGTCAATCCCCTTCTTCCCAAACCCAGGAACGGAGGACCTAGCATTGTCTCCGATGTTTGTGACCATCTAACCCCAAAACCACCAGACTTCATCACCTTCTGCTCCAGTAGAGAAGAACTAGTCACCACCACTGAGAGATATCACAACGGAGATCAACAAAGCCTTAGATCTTCTGAAAAGGAAAAGCCCACCGGAAATGGAAAGAACACCCTAGGGACCACTTCGCACAAACTCTTTACTACTGAACTCAGTTAGAGCAATCGAGTTCAGTGTGGAGACCAGCGAAGTGCTTGTGCTGCTGTGTACAAGAACCACTACCAAGTGTGATCTGAGCATAGTCTCTCACCACACCCAGGGTGTGACCAAACCACTCCTCAACTTGACCCCGGTCCTAAGCATGAAGAAAAAGAACAAAAAAAACTAATAAGGCCTTCCCAGGGAACGGAGAAGCCTCAAAGAAACCAGTCCCCAAACCGCGCAATCACCCATGATGAACTACATCTTATGGAATATTAGGGGTGGAAACAATGTGGAGTTCAGAAGGCACTGCATGTACATGGTCCAGCTCCATAAGCCAGCACAACTAGTCTTGCTAGAAACTGAGATGGTTGATCACAAAAAGCTGATGGAGGAGCTGCATTTTGATATGCTTATCCAATCTCCGGCTGTTAGCTTGCCTGGTGGGATTGTGATGATGTGGAAAGAGGACTGTGTCACTATTGATGAGGTTTCCACTACCCCTCAGTGCATCCATGCCATGGTTAAGGTACTCACATCCCACACCTCTTGGTTATTTTCATATATTTATGCAGCAATATTTTAGCTCATAGGAAGTTGCTATGGATAATCTAATTTCTATCTCCAAAAGCAATCCTAACAACTGGTTCATAGGTGGAGACTTCAATGAAGTCTTAAAAGCTATGGACAAATTTGGGGGCAACCCCATTAACTCAAGTCGTAGTAATTTATTTTGGAATTGACTTAATGAATGCAAGCTAGTCGACTTAGGGTACAACGACAGCAAATTTACCTGGATGAACAAAAGCTACAAAAATTTGAGTTGTCTGATTCTAGAAAGGATAGATAGGTGCTTTGTTAACGATTGCTGGATCTCCCAGTACCCTGAGGCTATTGTTATACACCTACCTTGGACCCACTCAGATCATTGCATGTTCAAATTGTGCTAAAGGGGACTCTCTCAATAATTCCAACAGAATTTTCAAGTTTGAATCCATGTGGACTAGCCACCCCTCATTCCCTAGTATCATCAAAGAAGCTTTCACCAATAACTCCCCCCTAATCCAATCAACTGAAACATTTAAAAGCATTGTGACCCAGTGGAACAGGAACACTTTTGGCAACATCTTCTATAAAAAGAGAAGGATCCTAGTAATTGCTGGGATCCAAAAATCACCAAACTACTAATTTAGCAATGACCTGTTAAACTTAGAAAGCAACCTGACCAGAGAACCTGAATCCATCCTCAAGAATGAGGAAGACTTCTGAAAACATAATTCAAGGGTTAATTGTCTTACTGAAGGGGATCCCAACACTAGATACTTTCACACCTCCACTCTTAATAGGAGAAGAAGAAACATGATCCTGCCCTCAAAGAGGAAAGTGAAAACTGGCTCTATGACCAAGGGGACATTAAGGCCTCCATAATGCTTTTCTTCAAGAGCCTCTACACTTCCTCACACACCCAAGATCCCACCTCCACTACCAGCCATCTGGGCACGACTCATATCCTACCAGACTATCGAAGAGACAGCTTGGATAGGCCCCTTGAGGTTAGTGAAATCAAAATGGCTATCTTCTCCCTTTATCCCTTCAAGGGTCTAGGACCAGATGAGCTTCACCACTTTTTTTACCAAAAGTACTGGACCATTGTGGAGAACTCAGTAATTGAATTATGCAAAAAATGCTTCAACACTTACTCCATGGATGAGACCATGAATCAAACTCTACTCTGTCTCATCCCCAAGTGTCCCCAAGCCACCATGCTAAAAAACTTCAGGCCAATAAGGCTTTGTAACACCATCTACAAGGCCATCACTAAGATCATTGTCAACAAGATCAAGCCACTGCGACCTGAAATTATTGGACCTAGCCAGGCTAGTTTTCTATCTAATAGGAGGGATTATGATAATACAATCATTGTCCAAGAATACATTACTCATTTTGGAAAAATGAAAGGGATCTAGGCTCATATGATTCTCAAAATTGACTTAGAGAAGGCTTTTGATAGGTTAGGGTGGTCTTTTATCAGGGACACATTGCATGTTTTCAACTTTCCTCCAAAGCTGACTATGTTAATCTTGTCATGCATTAGCTCATCCGACATCGCAATCCTTGTAAATGGAGGCAAAACAGATTTCTTCAAGCCCTCTAGAGGCATTAGACAAGGGGATCCAATCTCCCCTTACTTGTTCATTCTGTGTATGGAGAGGCTCTTTAGGTCAATTGATAAAGTTGTCCAGGACAAATAATGGCACTCTATCAGTATTATTAAGTCTGGCCCAAAATGTTCTCATTTATTCTTTGATGATGACCTCACTCTCTTTGCAAAAGGTAACACTAGCAACTGCACCACAATCTACTCTATCCTGCAGGCATTCAATGAGAATTCTGGCCAATAAATTAATCTCACAAAGTCCAGGGTCCTTTTCTCCTCTAACACAAGGCAGGATATGATGGAATGCCGCATTAGTGCTCTGTCAATCCAAGCTACTACATCCTTTGGGAAGTACCTTGGATTCCTTATGTTTTATAAGAGACCTACTAGTACTCACTTCCAGTTCATAATTGATAATATGCAATCCAAGCTGGCTGGCTGGAAAGCAAATTTCCTTAATATGACTGGAAGGACCATACTTACCAAGGCCTCTCTCAGTAGTATCCCAATCCATGTCATGCAATACATCAAATTGTTCACCGAGACTACCAAACAGATTGATAGAATTCAGAGGAACTTTATATGGGGCACAACTCCAAACAAGAAAAAATTGCACCTGGTTAGCTGAGACAATGTCACTAGGAATAAGTCAATGGTGGATTGGGTTTGCAAAAAGCTGAGCTTAAAAATAAAGCTTCCCATGCCAGTCTTTCTTGGAGGATCTACCATAACACCTCCAACTTATGGGCTAGAGTTCTAATATCCAAGCACTGTAACTGGAACCATACCCTGCAAGAAGCCTAAATCTCCTATCTGGCAATGTATCCTCAAGGGATGAGATACATGTAGCAAGGCCAGTAGATGGGTTGTCCACAAAAGTAACATGGTAAGTTTCATGAATGATGCTTGGATCCCAAATCAGGCAGCTATTAGGGACATGATTGAGGGCCCTCTAACCCCAGTCTACAATTCTGGGAACTGGGATCTCTCTTCCATATCTAAGGACATCCAAGATAACATCACTAACCTGATCAAATCAACCTTCATTCCCTCCAATTCTGCCAAGGAGGATAGGCTAATATGGGGGTTGACTCCAAGCGGGTCCTTCACCAACAAATCGGCCTATACCTCCTTGTGAAAAGGTGAGGAAGGCAACTTGGATATGGTAGTTAAAAGTCCCTAACAAAATAAAAAACTTTATCTGACTCATTTCTCAAGATAGGCTACCTACTGGGGCCTTCCTACACAGAATTGGGGTTAACTGTAACCCCCAATGTTGTTTTTGCTAGCAACCCCTGAAACTAGTGACCACATTTTCTTTGAATGCCCCCATGCAACCCATTTTTGGCAAGAAATGTTATCCAAGGGATCTACTACGAGTCAGTAGTTAAATCCCGTTTTCTCTGCCCAGTTATGGCCACTATCATGGAACAAGCTAAAGAAACTCTCCTTCAACAACATCATTCCGTGGGAGAACATCATTCCCTTTTATTTTTGGCACATTTGGTTAGCTAGAAATCATAACCTCTTCAATAACAAAAGAGATAACATCAATACAAATAACACCATCTCCAAAGCAAAAGAGTACTATATGTTGGCAAAAAATGGTACTAGCAGGACGCCATTCCATACCAAAGTTAAATGGGACCTCCTAAGAGGGGTCACATAAATTCAACACGAATGGGGTTGCCAAGGGTAACCCAGGCATTGGGGGAATTGGTGGAGTTTTCAGGAATCATAATGGGAATTGGATTATGGGGTATACAAAAAATATACCACATACTATCAATACCATGATAGAACTGAAATCTCTACTGAAAGGACTCCAACTAGCAGAACAAAATGGTTGGATCCTACTAGACATAAATACAAATTGAGCCGAAGTAATAAAAATGTTACTCACATGCAACACAACTTACAATCATATGATTTGTAAATGCAGGTTACTAATGCAAATATTGGACAAGGTGATGGAGAGGCACACCTACAAGGAGCAGAATAGGGTGACCGATGCACTGGCAAAGGAGGCAGCAGATTTAAGTTTTTTGGGTAGAACCACCATCAGTTTCTCCGATATTTGCAAATGGTGTATTTTGGGCAGACATCTTAGGAGCTGAAGTTGTTAAGAATTTTTGGGCATGTAATATTAATACAATTGAACAAAGCATGACCGTCTTAGGGGAACTACAATATCCCAGCATAGATAGTACTATGCAATGTAACTCCTAGTCTTTGTTTTATTATATACTAGTTTTAGTGTACGTGTGTTGCACGTGTGCATCACGTTAATCAATATAAAACGTGTAAAAATTATTAAAAAATAGCAATGGAGGTAAAAATTAAACACAATATATGTTGAAATGATGAAATAAATATTATATTATATAAGATATGAATATGCTATGTTGTTGTATCTCATCCAACATCTCATTGTAAACTCTATCATTGTACAAAAAAATATTTCTCCATTCAAAGTTAATCAAAATTATAGCCAAATGAACCTCTTCTTGAGTAAAAAAATAAAATTGCATGAATTCTTATTGATTAAGTCTAATTTTCTTCTTTGCACGTTCATCCAATACCAAATAAGAGTTATACTATCCTAAACTCACTATGAACGCACTCTGCTAATAACAATTTTGAAATTTCAAGAGTTCACAATGTTGAGGCCAATTTTTCAAGATTACCGCGGGGGGAGGGATTAAGTTTAAAAAGTTAACTATAGTTGCAAATTCACATAGTATGACTATAGCTTAAATTGTTTCTAAATTAACACCATATTAGTTCAAATTTCTAGAAATTTAAAGTTAAGATTAAATCAAAACTCTTAAAAATTTAACAGGAAAAAACGAACATATGTTGTTGATGGATGTTCCATATTTTTAGGTAATCAATTATTGGCAATTTGGAGAAAAAAAAAATACTATTATATACCTTAGAGACAAAGAATTAAAAAAAACTTTAATGGCCACGTACTAAACTCCAAAAGGATATTTATAAAAATTGGTCAAATAAGAAAAAAATTAATAAGGTAAATTTTAATTGAATTGAAAACCTAAATATTAGTATCTTCTTAAATGAAATTTTAGTTGATTTTGAAGTCCAAAATATTAGAAAAATAATTAAATGACTATTTTGTCTGGTGTGAAATTAACTTTTAAAGGGTAAAAAAGGCGAACAACATTTCGATAGATGCTCCATACTTTTAACATAGTATAGATATATATATATATATAGATATTGATAAATTTAGGCTTGTATAATTTTTTATAATTAAATAATAATTTTGGGTGCTTCATTGAACATGAATTAACTAATTTATATGATTAAATAAGAATACTTAAAATACATATTTAATTATTATGCATTGAAATAATTTTAATTAGACATTATTGCACAAAGGATGTATAGTCAATTAGTACAATTTACATAAGGTAAAATATTTATTGATTTTAATTTACTAAATATTAGTACTTCCTATCTATTTTAATAAGGAAAGATTTAATAATAAAATTTTTAATTGATTTCAAAGTCCTAAATATTAGGAAACTAACCAAAGTTACAAATTTGTCCATTGCAAAAGTTATTTTTTAAGGGTAAAAGGCGAACGACATTTACTATTTTTTGGTCGTGTAATATAATAGAAACAAATTATATATATTTACCTAAGGGAAATAATTTGGTATATGTTTTTTTTTCTTTTTCCGATTCACACCATCTTCCTCCTTTTCTTTTAGCCAAACGTATATTTAAAAAACTCCTAAGTAAAAGAATTGAAAATAACGGATTATAACCTAAAATATATATGAATACTTAACGAAACTTTTGCCTAAAATATTTATAGAAATATAACCGGTTAATGTTTTTTAAAAAAAAAAAAAAAGACTCCTATAGCTAAAAGGATTCCCAAGTGCTCATACGTTTCGTAATATGACCTTGGGAATTGAAAGTGTACCATCCAAAGATTTTTACATGTTAATGATACTTACAGTTTTTTTTACAGATATGTTATATTACATAGCTCAAATAAGGAAGGATTTTGTACACAATCTTTAATTGATTTTGAAGTCCTAAATTTTAATGAATTAAATAACTATTCCTAAATATTAGAAAAATAATTAAATTACTATGTTGTCTAGTATAAACTTAATTTTTAAGGGTAAAAAGGGCAAACGATATTTTGTTAAAGGTCTTCGTGCTTTTAATATAGTATAGATAGATATACTAGTATTAGGGTACGCGCTTTGCGCGTGTATCCTATATTAATAAATTATATGTTTTTTAAAAAATACTAAAAAAGTAATAAACAATGTGTTTGACTTTTAAAATAAAAATTAACAAGAAATGTATAAGTTCTTGAAAATGATGACTACTAAATATTTTATTTAGCTGGCTCAATGGAAAAAAATTATTTTTATAAAATTTCTTAGATGCCTTATTATAGTTTTTGAGGAATTCTATAGAAATATTTTATAAAAGAATATTGTTATTTCTATGATCTAATGTAAAAAATAATTAAAAAAAATATAAATACTATTAACAACAAAGATTTGTCAAATAAAATAAATTTTTAAAAGAATTCCCTGCCATTTTGGGAAGAGGTTGGTGTTATGCTCATAGAAAAAATTAATTAGGGAAAACGTAACGCCTAAATGACTTATACTTTTTTAAAAAAAAAATTAATATATAACATAAGGGAAGTTGTTATTTGTAAAATAATAATAATAATTAAAATGACAATTCCTTTTAAAATATACTTTATGTTCTATTGTTTCCTCTGCTTCAAGTTTTTTTTTTTTTAACTAATTTGACTCTTGTTATTATTATAACTAATTTTTCCATATGCTAATGCTATTCTTATCAAAACAAATTTATGTATCCTATTCGATTTGTCAACTTGAAAATAATTTTACTTACATGATGAATACCAAAAATAATTAAATTAATTTTTGTTAATTAGTTAATTCAAAGGCTTAATTATTTGTTCCCAACATTAAAGGAAATAATTATTTTTTGTTAATTCAAATTCTTCATATTAGCTCATCCAATTTTAAATAATTAATTATAATTATACTATCATCTTAGTTATATTGTCAAAGAGTAAAAAAAATTAATTTGATATTTCACTTTTTGGATTTTGTGTTTGTAAAATTATTAATGTACTTGAATCTTGTCAACTACTTAAATATTTTGTTAGTGATTTGCTCAATATTGATCGGTGTTTTTGAATATTACGTAATAATAATAATTATTGCTATTATTACCAAGCTTTTATATAAAATACTTATCGATTGAAATTTAAAAATGGCCACTAGTTGATATGAAGGAAATTTAGATGCAAACTTGACCTTTATGATTGAAATAAAAGGACAAAAAACATAAAAATTATTGTGGAGTTTCATTATTGAAAAAGGTGGAATATGGATTATTTTTACGTATATGCTTTTATACGTTTTTGTATTTTAGTTCATATTTTTAGATTGTCGATAGTTTTCCCTTTTCCTTTTTTAACAATTTATATATCAAAAAAATAATTGATTTTAATATCCTAAATTAAGACTTTGTACTTAATTTAAATAAGGAATGATTTAATAAGTAAAATTTTAATTGATTTTAAATTCCTAAATATTAGAAAAATAACTCAAATTATAATTTTGTCCAATATAATATATATATTTCTAAAGGGTAAAAAAGACGAACGATATGTTGCTAAGGGCTTCCGTGCTTTTGATATAGTGTGTGTGTGTGTATATTAGATTCCCTTTGACTCTTCGTGTATTTACTTATTTAAAGACTGATACGCAATAATAAAAATCATGGCACTCTACTATAGTAACCAAAGAACTAAATACCAAATAAAAATATTAATAAATCATATTTGATTAGAAAAAATTCTAGACGATAATTTGATAAGAACTTTTAACTTACATAAATAAATTCACAAAAAAAAAAGAGATAAAGAAAAGAATACAAAAACATAAAAGCATAACGAAATGAACATTTCAAATGTATCAGGATGCTCGTTGATGAAAAAAATTGGAAAGAAATAATTTTTAGTACAAAAATTTACCATTTTATTAAATAATTATGATTGTTTAATATCTTTCATGTCAAAATAATAAATACTAAAACAAAGATTTTTGTTTATTAAAATTTAACTCCTTTTTAAAATCTCTATATATTAGTAGTTTTCACTTATTCAAATAAGGAAAGATTTAATAATTAAACTTTTAGTTGATATCAAAGTTCTAAATATTAAAAAATTAATTAGATTACTGTTACTAAATACTAAGAAAATAATCAAATGACTATTTTGTCCAGTGTAGACTCTAATTTAAGAGGATAAAAAAGGCGAACGACATTTCACTAAGGGCCTTCGTGCTTTATATATATATATATATATATATATATACCCTTAAACCAAAAAAAAGTATTACTTTTAGTAATTCTCTAGGCGACAATGCAACAACACAAATGCAATTTAAACAACAAATATCACAAATTCAAATTAATTAGAAGACCAACGCTGTTCAGTTAACTTGGACTATGTTAATCTTTTTGGTCAATTATATCCCTACCGTTATACTTTTGTTCAAATTTACCCCTAATTTAGACGGTTGATCACGTGTCACTCTCTTATTCAATTGACTCATCCTCAATTTTAAAATACCTGAATCCTCTCTTACCCGATCCTAACCCGACTCTAAAACACCCATCTAAAATAACCCCACCGACCCCCACTCCCTCACCTTCCGTCCCCAACTCACACCAAGTCTGCTATAACCCCACCGACCCCCACTCCCTCACCTTCCGTCCTCAACTCACACCAAGTCTGTTACAGTAGACAAAGTTCAATTGATAGATTTGCTGGTAAAACTTCTTCCAAGAAAATTGCCGTTGTTTATTATTGTCAGCAACAAAGGGTATGAGGGCGTCAATGGAGGACGGATCCCAATCTCTACGGCAAAGGGATCCCAGAAAAGTTCTAAGTAAGTGAAAGACCGAAACTTCTTACAGGTAATCACAAAGCAAAAGATAGAGCCAAATGTAAGAGCAAAAGAGATGGTCTTGGGCTATTCTTGCAATTGGAGATGATTCATTGATAGAATGAGTATTGCTTGTAGCCATGGGGGATAAGAGTGGAGAGCACATGCTACTGCTGATTTTTGGGATTTCTTTAGCTCTGAGTTTTTACCTTCTTGGTTGGTAGGCAGAGCTTCTGTTTTTTGCTTTCGCTTTGGGCTTGATTTTTACCATAATTCATCTTTCATGGTTAGTGGTGGTCGACGTCCGTATTTTTCGTCGAAGCAAAAGTTTTCTGGCGAAGCAAACATTTTCTGGCGATGGCAGTTTTTGCTCGAATCTGATAATTTATGGCCTAAATATGTATTTCAAGTGTGTTTCTGACCATTTGTCACCGGCCAGTGGTGGTTTCCGGTTAGGTGAGTGTTTGGCGAGAGGAAAAGAAATAACAAGAAATGAAAAGAAGAGAAGACAAAGTAGTGGAGAAAAAATGGAGAAGAGGAAGAACCCAATACATTAAAGGCCAACAATAATTTTCACCATAAAAACCGGCGAGATAAGAGAAGAGTGGGGGGTTGGGGTTACTTTAGAACTTAGACGGGGTTTTAGGGTCGGGTAAGAGAGGATTCGTATATTTTAAAATTGGGGATAGGTCAATTGAATAAGAGAATGATACGTGGTCAACCGTCTAAATTAGAGGTAAATTTGAACGAAAGTATAACGATAGAGATATAATTGACCAAACAGTATAATTGAGGATAATTTTAAACAATATTCGATAATATAAGGTAATTTTGACCCTTCTCCGTAGAATAAATTATGGGAGCCAAAGATTTTCAATCTCAACATAGAACAAAAGTGATCGGTGATTTTTTCTCACTCTGTGTAAACATTACTAAAAAGAGTTCCCTGATACGTGTATTAGTAAGAAAAAACAAGCACGGAATGATTAATTGTAGTACGCGCAAATTATGTCCGGACTTCATAAAAAAATATTATTATAGTAATATGTTTGAGTGATAAAAATATATACGGTCACTTTATTATAAAAGTTAAGTTTTTTTAAAATTAATTTTTATGTTATGTTATAATATATATTTTTTATAACAATACTTCGCTATAACATGAAAAAAAATATTCGAAACAAACTAAACTGTTATAGTAGGTTTGAGTGTAATAGTAGCATATCTTTAAGGGCAAATCAGGAATAAAATTCAAAGACAATGACATCCTAGTAAGTTTTTGAACATCAAACATATATTTTGTCTTTCCCCGTGTCCTAACTCCTTGCTTCAAATATCAATTTCCATAACGATATATTTGGTTCTTTCTCTCTCATCTTTCTTGATCTCTTGTCAACAGTTAAAAACTACTCCTCCTCTCATTTCCTACTCTGTTACACTTGTCCACTGTTTTTCAATAACTGCCCAATTTTTGTCTAATTTCATATACTCAACATTTCCATTGCAGAATTTTTTTGCAAGATTCTCAACATCAAGAAATCCACTTTAAGAATCAAGAAAAACGACCCATAAGGCCATAATTACAATGTTGTGTAAAGGGTCATTGCTATTTTCTCTTGTAACTGCTTTCTTGATTTTTTCTTCCTTTCTTTTTTCATTTACCCTTGGATGGGTTGAATCTGATTTTCACACATTCCAAACACCACCCATTTCAGGTAGTATTATATTTCTTGTCTTTAATTTCATTGTCAAAAGATCTCTTTTTTTTTTCTTTTTTCTTTTTTTTTGTGCTGATATTTGTGGGTATTTTTAGGTGAGAATGGTGTGATGGTTTCAGGGGAAATGACAAAAAGGTATCTTGCTGAAAGTCCAAATGGCGAACCTCCATTGAACTCATCACTTATATTGGCTGCTAAGAGAACATATAGAAAAGATCCTTTTGATAATTTCAAGAGATATACTGGAGGCTGGAATATCAGTGAGCGCCATTACTGGGCTGTAAGTATTCGATTTTCTACCTTTCTTGTGAATAATTACTAACCGTAAATCTCTCTCGTGGGTTTCATTGGGGCAATTTAACGAACGGATTTTAGAATTGTTTGAAAAAGATTACCGCATAGGTTATTGTGGGTTGAAAGTTAAAACCTTTATTGCTGCAATTTTGTTGTTTGTTGCATTGGAAATGAGAGATAGTATTAGATAAATCACCACTTTGTCTGGTATTGTCTGGCCTTTGGAATATAAAATTCAAAATATCTCTACTTGTACAGGAAAAAAAATTAATTTTTAAAGGAGTAGTAGATTAGTGATCTGAAAATATTTTGTGGTTCAGTCTTCTTTATCATTCTGTTTGAAAATTTTTGCACATCTTTATGGGTCGCATAGAGAAAAGGAAGGAAAAAAAAATGGAGTAAGATCTCAAAACAGTAAAAATACTTCTCCAACCAAACCAAGTTCTAAGCAAAAGAATATCCGGTTCATTAACTTTACTTAACACATGGAATCAGAAACAGATTCCTTGCCTTTGAAGCCCATTTCAAGTGATTTACTTGTTTCTAAGAAATTGCTCTCAGTTCATTGCTAAGTGGAAGTTAACCAACTGTGTTGACTACAGAAAATATCACTCTTGTTATGAATAAGTTTTTGCTTAATTTAGCAATAATAAGATTGTCCAGGCCGTCATTGTTCTTAATGATGGAATATAGTACAGTAACGGAGGATCTCATCTGGACTCCAGAATGCAGATACTTTACCTGAAACGGGACAGTATCTTAAGTTATGTCGCAAGATTCTATAAACCATCAGCAGAGATATTGCTATGTAGTATCATCTTTGTCCTAATAAAATTTGAAGATTAAAGTCATTGTCATTTAATTGATCAGAGCGAAGTATGTAATTGCATCTCAGAAAAGCGATCCCCTTCAGTGACTTGAAACATTTTGTTTTGCTTATCAATACGATTGATGATTTAGCTCATGCATTTCAACCAATTATGCTATAACAGGTCTTATGTGATGATTTAAAATTGCCTTTTTATGTAACTACAAGATCCATGGACGGAGAAATTTTTCATATTTCAAATGTTTGATTACTTTTTAGAAATGGGATTCGCATATCTTTTTATCAGAAAATAAAACCTTGTATATGTACTTTGAAATAGCTGTCCCGCAATCTGTACTTCGCTGTACATTCCTCTTTTTCTCTTGACTTTTAGCGATGGAGGATATACTTGGTTATCTTTTCTTAAATTTTAGTTGCATAAAATCTTTGTTCAATTGTTTCTCATGTTATATTTGTTTCTGTGCAGTCTGTGGCTTTCACTGCAGCTCCATTCTTTGTCGTTGCACTGATCTGGTTTGTGATCTTCGGGCTGTGCTTAGTGTCCATCTGTCTCTGCTACTGTTGCTGTAGAAGAGTACCTTATGGCTACTCTCGAATAGCTTATGCTCTCTCCCTCATACTCCTCGTACTTTTTACCATTGCTGCAATGTATTCATCGTCTCTCTCTCTCTCTCTCTCTCTCTATAGCATATACACATGTTCATGGCTGTGTATGCAAAATTGATATCCACTCTTATGACGAATACTCCCACTTTACTCAACTTCTTCACCCACAGACACAAACATGTCACATTCCCTTGCTCTCTATTCTGATGTGCCCAATCTATAACTTAGTGTATTTTGTTCCTTGTGCAGTGTTGGATGTATCATTTTGTACATTGGCCAGGGAAAGTTTCACAGCAGTACAGTTAACACGTTGGATTACGTGGTCCATCAGGCAAACACCACAGCTGATAGTCTCAGAAATGTCTCAGGTTATCTAGCAGCAGCCAAACTTATTTCCGTGGATCAAGTTTTGCTTCCTGGTACAGTTCAAACAGACATAGACCGCATCCAAACCAAGATTAATTCTTCTGCTAATACCCTTGCCACTAAAACATCAGAGAATAAGGATGACATAGCACGTTTGGTAGAGTCTGTGTAAGTGAACATTATTACAAGCTTGTTCTTTGCAATTTATATCTTTATCATAACTTACACAATTGAATCGAGTTCTCGTACTTCTATCGGTCTACCTTATGGATCGATTTTGTCTGTTCATCTATTCAACACTGTTTAATTGCATCTATTTGAGACATTTATTTTGTGGGTCAGGTCTTTAAATAGTTATCAGTATATCCTGTCGTCAACTTCTTTTGTGGCTCATGTTTGTCCCACCTTTGCTATGTTCTCGCATATTTAGTTGCACAACCCACCAAACACACATATACCTATGCTGCTTTGCCCTTGGGGTTCTAAAATGCGTGTGGTAATATTTATGCAGGAGATTGGCTCTTATCATTCTATCAGCCATTATGCTTCTATTGACATTTCTTGGATTTGGTAAGTATTACCATTACATCAGAACTCTGAGTGTAAGAATTAATTGACAGTTTTTTCTTCTAATAAATTTTTGTCTCTGTTTTCTCTTCTCCTTCCAGTATTTTCACTCTTCGGTATGCAGGTTCTCGTTTACACGTGAGTGAACATTTCAAATTATTAAGCTGTTCTTTCTTCCTTCCAGTTCTTTCTTGTATTTCGTTTCCTTTGGCTCTGTTCTTCTGTCTAAACTATTGCTCTCCTGTTCTTTTTATGCAGCTTGGTTATTTTTGGATGGATTCTTGTCACTGGGACTTTAATTTTGTGTGGCATATTTCTTGTTCTCCACAAGTAAGCTCTGTTCTGTACACGTATGATCACTCGTTTATCTGTTGGGAAATTGTGTCCTGTTTATAAAAAAACCTACAAGTCACTTCTTTATCAATGTCAGTCTTGATTTGTAAATGTAGAATGTGAAACATCTCTAATTGTTTTCTGTTCCGACATTTCAGTGTGACTGCAGATACCTGTGTAGCAATGAATCAATGGATCCAACACCCTCTTGCTCATACGGCTTTAGATGATATATTGCCGTGTGTGGACAATGCCACCGCACAAGAGACCCTTACGAAAAGCAAAGAAGTCACATCTCAGCTGGTCAATGTTGTTAACCAGGTCATTACAAATGTGTCTAATAACAATTTCTCTCCGAACATTGGTCCTTTGTACTACAATCAATCTGGACCTAAGCTGCCAACCCTTTGCAATCCGTTTAACCCCGACTTGACTGATCGATCCTGTAGTCCTGGTGACGTGGACTTGAGCAATGCAACCAAAGTACGTACACCTTAAAACTTCTTCCTGAAAAGTAGAAATCACATCGCCTCTAATTTTTTCGTATCAATGCAGGTATGGAAGAATTATGTATGTCAAGTTTCGCCAAGTGGCATTTGCGCCACAACAGGCCGACTGACTCCAACCATCTACGGCCAGATGGCTGCCGCGGTAAATGTGAGCTTTGGATTGTACCATTATGGTCCTTTCCTGGTTGACCTAGAAGATTGTGATTTCGTCAGACGAACTTTTGGTGACATATATAGCATATACTGTCCCGGACTTCAGCGTTACAGCAAATGGGTGT
Organism: Nicotiana paniculata; assembly: GCA_005239505.1. NCBI lineage: Eukaryota > Viridiplantae > Streptophyta > Magnoliopsida > Solanales > Solanaceae > Nicotiana > Nicotiana paniculata. The sequence goes on along the minus strand of MDKI01046185.1, from coordinate 28,773 downwards.
ACATTGGTCTTGTGATGGTTGGACTAGCAGTATTGCTTTCCCTCACATTTTGGGTGATATATGGGAGAGAGAGGCGACACCGTGTCTATACAAAAGAACACATGCCCAAACCAGCTGGAGGATATGACGGGAACAAACCGATTTACGAGTAATGCTAGCTAGAGATGTACTGTCATGTATTTTGTATATACCGATGTGTGATGGCTGTTCATAGAGCTTATGGTTATACTGTAAGATTAGGTTTCATCGCTTGGGGTTGAACTATCAATCTGTACTAGTTTTATTAACAGCGATGAAATGCAAACCCAGGACTTATTAATGGGTGAAGCCGTGCTTTAGAGAAATTGAATGCTGATATTAGTATATAATTACTATATGATTGGTATAGTACTAAACACATACATATATTTTTTATATATTAATGCACACTAGGAAGAAGCCAATTTCTCGTCAACTTTTTATATCATTTCAAAAGGAATGTAGAAGCTTGGTGGGAGATCCCGTGAAATAATCGAGGTTTGTGCAAGTTAGCCCGGACACAACCGCTTTAAAAAAGAGGAGTATAAAAACTTGATCTCTCTGAACCGATTCATTCTCTCATCATGAAAGAAACAACGAAAGGGAAGTCCAAAATGGCTTCAGTTTTATGAGTTCACATATGTAGCCACTGTTATCAGTGGTGACCTTTCCAACTTAGCAAGAACATGACCCCTTGATATGAAGGTGTTGAGGGCGAGAATTAGGGTATAAGATTAGTAGGTAATCGAGTGTTTCTCTTTACCATACCGGCAACTTTAGTATTATTCATCTATTTTCTTACCTCAGATTTCTCTTACTATCAGTTGTTTCTTTTTTGCTTCTGCTAGGAGTGCTAGAATAGTTAAAAAATAATAATTATCCACCCTTATTATCTATTAAAAAATGAGTTCTATAATGAACTTTTTAAAAACGGTCAAATATGGATAAGAATCATATTATCCACTTAGAAAGTGGATTACTAATGAATAATTAATGGGTTAAACTTTTATATTTGTAAAACCTTAAATTGGGGGTTTCTCAAATTTGGGAGACTAGGAATTCTCCAAAAGATCATATTCAAGAAGCTATGGATAATACGCACATTCATATTATCCGACGGTTAACTCGTTTTTTATCCATATTAAAGATGGATCGGGTCGAACAATTTATTCATTTTAGCATTACCCGTTTTCGACCTGCCAATATCCGACCCCGACCTAAACGTTTACCACCCCTAACTTTTGTTATCTTATTATAATGTTATTGATACTGCTTCTCTTGCATGACTTTTTTACTACGGTATTTCTTTTTATAACGGCCATGACTGTGCGTTGTTTGAGCTGAGGATCTATTAGAAATAACCTCTCTACCTTTACAAGGTAGGAGTAAAGCTGCATACACATTGTGCCGTTCTCATATCCACTTGTGAGATCGGATTATACTAGGTTTTTTAATTTTTGGTGGTGTATATATATAGCCACTGTCATCAATTGGACTTTTCCTTTTTTTGTTACAAGTAAACCTTACTTTCTTCTTTTACAAATCATAGTAGTCTTGTACTATTCATGACAAACAGAAGTGATTTCCAGCAATTCAGTATACATCTCAATTTCATCCTTAGAAGAATATAGAAAGAAGACCGGCATTTCAATAATTCACTTTGCTTTCCTTCTACGTAACTCTACATATATAAATAATAAATCAGCCAAAAGAAACAGAAAAGAAGAAGAAAAAACAAAATATAAAAAACAAGGAGGTCCACATCTCTTGCTTTTGATTCAACCAGTTACCAGTGACTGGGTTAATAAATAGGAGTATTAGGTTTTGTAATTCCTTGTTTGGCTAAGTACCATCATTGATATTTGCCAACAATGTCTTTTCCTATCCTAACACATGTTCTAACCTGGATTAATTGCTTAATAATCACATTTATAGAAAAGAGTGTTTTTTTTTCTCAAATTTGAATTATTTGATCAAGTTTTTAGAAGAAAAAATATATTTTTGAGTAGAAACAGAGCAATTTTAGAGAAGTTGAAAAAATAGTTTCTCCACAAAAACACTTTTAAGAAAAATACACTTAGAATCACTTCTTAAAAGTTTGGTCAAACACTAATTACTGCTCAATATTTTTCAAATTAATTAATCAAAAACAAATTACATTTTACCAAAGGTACTTTTAAAAAATATACTGTTCAAAATAAACCGATTTATTAAGTCTGGCCAAACATGCTATTAGAATCATAATCCCCAAATACCATCCGAAAATTTCGCCATTGATGTACTTCAACTCTATCATATGATCAAGAAATTCCCCTAAAAATAATGCTCACGATAGGTTGGGCATGTTTAGTATAACTTTAATTTTAAGACATGATCAATTTGTATTAGTGCAAATAATAATGAAGAACCTTCGTAGCTACTTTAATTTGTTTAACTAATCATTCTGATAAATAGAGTTTTAGGAATGGCAAATATCCGCATTATTACCATTGAGCTACTACTCAATTTCGAATTGTCTTTTTGGTTGACCAATTTCGAGTTGTCAAAAGTATCTTGTTATTTTCGTTGATCTTGACGAGTTGGGCAGGTCATATTTTCAATCATAGGCTAATTTTATCACTCCCATGTATAAGTAATATTGCATTGAGAGTGAAATTTTAATGTCTTTTTTCGTAGGAGCAATACAACGAAGTAGAGCATTGTTTACACTTAAAATCGGGTAACAATTATAAGTGATTTTAAGGATATATGATTTCACCTAGCACAAATTGATAAATATGATAATTAATGCTAGAAATTAATAGTAAAATAAAGCAAACCAGTATAGAAATGCAATTTGGACCTCGAGGTAGATCGCCTTCGAACCGGCTGAGAATATAGTCGAGTAATATGAACTGAACTGAAGAACAAGAGAGTTTTAAGAAAGAAAAGAGTATTGTATTGCTTTGATATGCGAGAATTAGATGATTACAAATGATTAGAATTTCCCTTTATATAGTAGAGGAATTCAGCTTATGGTACAACTCTAATTAGAGAAGTGAATCCCATGATTAGCTAAACATTTGTTCTTGATTTGATCCGTTCTGAGATTTCCACCACGATCCTCGACCGGTCACGGATATCCCGGCTTTCCGTTAGTATGCTATCTTCGGTCTTGCTTGAGGTCTATCCTATTTGGTCTCGATCATTACTGGTCTCGATCTCGATTAGTACTTCGAATCCCGAACTCGGTACCGCACTTTCATGTCTCGGTCTGATATAACACGGGGTTGATCCTCGGCCACCATCCTGGTCTCGGTTAATCAACAAAATCGGGTGAGCCCGATTCTAACCGTATACAGATAGTTTCCTCATTTTTTGGAGTGTAATATGACAATAAACAAATTCATTCTTTGATCTTTACCCCGATTTGTCATTGAGGTCATCATCGTGATGTAAGCGACAGAGGTGATCGAAACGTCCCATCAGTAGAGTTCTCGGTATTTAATGTGTGTCAGTTGATGGTCGACTACTACCAGCTTTGAACTGTCGCCGTGAAATCTATAAATAGATCCGTTTTTATTCTTTTAAACTTTACTTTCAATTTCTTCTGCTCTAATCTTCAAAGCTCTTTGCATCCTTCAAGTTTTTCATCTCCAAATCTTCAAGTTCCATTGTTGATTCCTTCTTAAAATGCCAAATATTATCATTTCTATTCTTCTTTACCCTCAAAATCAAATGGCAAAAACGTCAAAAACTGTGCCACAAAAAGAAAGCGCCTCCTCATCTCGACCGACCGGCGAGAAAATAACAACGGAGCCACGCCCTGAGGAGCTTGTTTCCGGGGGGTGCGTTATTAGTTCTGACTTCAAGGTCGAGAAAACCTCATCGGTCCCCGATCGATGCGAACCGGTATCGAGATACATATGCTCGATATCCGAGAACTTCCTCAAATAAGTGAAGAAAGACTATAACTGGGAAAACGAAGAGGTCGTGATACCGACCCCTGAAGAAGATATCACTACCCATGTGGAAGGTTCTTGAGTGTTTACAGTTACCTTTTCACGCTGGGTCCTCTCGATCCAATCACCGTAGATTTCTACAGAAAGTACCAAGTAACCCTCGGACAAATCCACCCCTTTTTCTGGAGGATTGTAATATTGCTCCGATTCTTTGTGAGCAAGATTGACGGGCTCCCTTTTACCCGCAATCACCTTATAAGGTTGTATAGCCCCCGACTCTACCGAGATGGGTTGATAAAACTCCAACTATGGGCCACCAAGATTTCCATCTCAAGCATAGACGAGGACACATACCGGGGCTGGATGGGACGGTTTGTCCGAGTGAGGACCTCGGACCTGATTCCGGCTGAGAGCATGTCGTTTCCCGAAAGATGGAATATGAAACGTAAGTGTAATTCCATTATTAGTTTCTGCTTATTAATTTCACTTCTTCACCTTCTCTTATCGATGTTATTTTTCGGTGTAGCTGCTACCTGGATTCCAGGTGCGGCTTCCCATCTCGAGAGATGGGTCAGGAGCTTAGTCTCGACGTTGACATATGCGGAACACGCTTGGCAAGATTTATCGAAGGGCCGGTGGAAAGCCAAGAAACATGATAAGCCTTGTTCTTGTATATAATGATTTGATTAAAATATCTCTCTGAACTTACTCAATTTCTTCTTCTGCAGGTCTCGGAAAAGATTCAGTCATGAGGCCCCCGTCCGGTGAAGAAGAAACTTCACTCCCTGCCCCGAAGCCGACAAAGGAGAACAAGAGAAAAATGACCTCGACCTCTGAGGGGCCAGAGCCTAAGAAGAGAGTGGCTCATATGCCAAAAAAGAACGGCATTCCTCTAGCTGTGGATTCAGCCCAACTCCTAAGGAAGGAAGAAGAAGAAGAAGAAGAAAAAACGGAGGACGATTCCAGTCTGGTGGCTCGAGCACAAGCTAATACCGAGGGTCAAAAGGCCACCAGATTGGTCGAAGCTGGAAATATCTTGCCTCGAGCTGTCGGGCTCTAAGAGAGGGTTTCAGTTGGAGTCCCTGAGCTAATTAGAGCCGAAGGTGCCTCACCTCGGAGTGAGAAGGCGGTAGAAATGGATGTGGAGGCCGGTCTCGAGGCTCCTCGAGATAGAGAGAACGACCCAAGAGACGCACTTGGGGCAGTAGAAATCAGAGACTCCCCATCACTTCCTTCATTCTCCGTGGAAATGATTCGGGAGGCTAGGACCATGAAGACTCCTTATGCAGAAGGAGCCCACAGAGGGGAGGACCCTTTTCGTGTTTATTTTGCTGGGGTCGATAACACTGTTGGCCTAGTGACTTAGAGATACAGAGGAAGAGCTCGGGCAAAACTTCCTCGAGTTTCAAATTAACCAGCCAGTTTCCGGCCCCTAGTGTCAATCCTGGGTGCAAACGAACAATCATAATCTCGATCCCGGAGGACGCACGAGTTTTTGCCGCCCCCGTAGGGGTGGCTAGTTACCTTCAGAGCCTGGTCATAGAGGAGGAACAAACTTTGATGGAAGAGGTAGGAGCACCGTATCTTTTTAACGAGGCCCAACAGGCCTTGAATCGGGTAAGACTTAACTCCGTTTGCCGATACCAATTTCCATACTTGAGTTTTTTATCTTCTTGCATAATTCCTTTTCTTCTATTTGTGTAAGCCTCGGTGCTTCATCATGAATCTTTCTCTAGGTCTCGAGGAGAACTAAGCTGATACGAGGCCGAAATTCAAGGGTTCACTGAGGAGAAAAACTCCCTCAAGCTTCTTAGTGAGCAAAAAGAAGAATAAGCCAAGGGCCTTCGAGTTGAGTCAGCTGCGGCTCAGAAAGAACAAAGCAACCTGGCCGAGCAGGTAATAAGAATATTAGAAGATTATGACATTGGTTCGGGCGTGACGGCTAACAGTTCGATCCTATAGTTTTAACAGAAGCTCGAGATAATCGAGCAACTTCGTGAAGAGGTAGATGCAGTGAAGGCAGAAACCATAGCATGGAAACAAAACATTGACCGTCTTGCCTCAGAGAATGAGGCTGCTCGAGCTCAACTAACCTCGGCTGAGAGTCAACTCCAAAGCTGGAAAGAGAAAAACTTGGTACAAGCCAAGAAAATCGAGGAGTTCTATACTCGGTTGGGTTCAGTAACCTCCGATCGAGAGAAGCTGATCACGGAACTTGCAGCGGCCAAATCTGAGGCTGAGAAGGCTAAATTTGAGGTTGAGACGGCCAAGGCCGATGCTGAAGCAATCTTGGCCGTTTATCCACTCAAGCTCGAGCAAAGGAAGTTGTCGATGTCTCTAAAATACAAGCGTATTAAGGTGGCCGAGCATGCCAAGTTCCAGTATCAAAGGGAGACTCTCGAGGAGATCCATGCTCATGGCTTCGATCTCACTGCCGAGGTCAAAAATTCCAAAGAGCTTGAAGCCAAGACAAAGCATTGGCCTCTCCCGATAACGACGACTCCGGGAGCATGAGCAGGTCCGAGAGTGGAGAAGACGTCGATGGTGAAGATATTGCTCCTGGAGAAGATTAGGCACTTAGGATCATTCTTTTTGAACTTTTGTGTAGAATCCTGATCGGATTGTGTTGCCCTTGTAAATAACTTTTTGACAAATATAAAGTTTTCCTTTCCGTCTTGTCTTTACTTCATTTCTGCATTATGAAATTTTTGTTTCATTTATGCCTTATGAAATTGTACTCATAGGTTTGAGGCTTAGGAAATTTAATCGAAACCAAACTAGTATAGTTTTTACGATCGAGTGAGTGCTTGCTCGAACTCGAAGTAAGGTAACCCTTAGGTTTTCTTTGAGTTAGGGCGATCTCTCGAACTCAAATCAAAAAAGGCCCTTAGGCTTTTGTATGAGGCTGATATGGCCTTCGTAAAAATAATGTTTATGGCTTTCTCCCCTTTTCGGCTTGAAAAGTTTTTTATTATTTGTATAAAATATGTAATGTCTTAGCACGAAATAAGGAATTGTTCGAGAGTTCGAACAATTTTGTACTCATTAGAGTTTTCGAGGCTTGATATTATCGAAGCCCTTTGTAATTTTGTCGAGGGTAGCCTTTTAAACCGGTTTATGAAAATATTCGAAGGCCTGTTTTAGTACGGAACTCGTACATCTCCGAATGATGTTAATTTGGTCGTAGCCTTTTAGATTGAGACTTGTCTCTTGGGATTATTTTCCCGTTTCACTTCGAGCTTGCCCAAAGTATCATCCCCCGAGTGGGGTGGCCGTGGTCGTGGCCTATAAAAATCGAGGGTTGCCTTTAAGGTCTTATGATCTCGAAGTTTTAAAATTTTGATCTCGTCTATTTTTTGAACGACAGTCCCCGAGTGTGGGGTTAGTTGTTCGAACTTCAGTTATCGTCGGCTCTTAAGCCTGTTTTCACAATAGATCAAGAGTATGAAATTGTCAAGTAAAATTTTTCTAAGGCATGAGATATCGGCAAGGAAAAATACTTCTCCTAATAGATGATTATACATTCTCACATATTTGATGTCAGGGCTCGAGAAAACTATATGGGCACGATTCAATCGACCGTTTGGACCTTACAAAATTTACCTATCGAGACCCCGTTGTCACGAAGTAATTTTCTTGCAACAAAGTTGACATTCGAGGGTGATGTCCCCCAGTATTCGAGGTTGATTATAAATAATCCTCGGATACTGTTGAATTTTTCTAAGTTAGCACGATCAATTGTTGCCTCGTTAAAAATCTCGTAGTAAAAACCCAATTAGGACAAAAACTGATCTAAGGGAAAAATAATTCAACGCGTGCTTTCAGACCTAAAGACGTCGTTTTGAAGAATCCATAGTCGTTCCTGATTGAACACCTACAATGGTTAGTTTAAAATATAAATGAAAATGGATGATCGTACCTTAGCAGTAGTATTGTTTTAGGAGTAACACGTTCGAATTGTTCGGTAATTGCTCGCTGTTCATCGTGCCGAGCTTGTAGGATACTTTTCCGATGATGTCATGGACCTGATATGGTCCCTCCCAATTTGGACCCAGTTTTCCTTCATTCGGATTTCGAGTGTTGAGGGTGACTTTTCTTAGCACCAAGTCCCCGATTTTAAAACGTCAAAGATTGTCTCTTCGATTGCAGTACCATTCGATCCGCTATTTTTGTGCGGCCAATCGAACGAGGGCGGCCTCGCGTCTTTCGTCCAATAATTATATGCTTGTATTCATGACCTCGTGATTCGATTCTTCTGTTGCATATCGAAACCTGTGACTAGGTTCCCCAACCTCGACAGGAATAAGAGCTTCGGCACCATAGGCTATAGAGAACGGTGTTTCCCCCATACTGGATTTCAACATCGTGCGGTACACCCAAAGAAACTCGGGCAATATCTCTCTCCATTTTCCTTAGCATCGGTCAATCTCTTCTTAAGATTTTGAATAATGGTTTTGTTGGTTGTTCGGCTTGTTCATTCCTGTTGGGATGATATGGTGTTGATAAAATCCTTTTAATCTTGTGATCCTCGAGAAGTTTAGTCATTTTGCTGTCGATGAATTGCTTTCAATTATTACACACAATCTCGACAGGCATCGTGAATCGACATATAATGTGGTCCCAAATGAAGTCTATGACTTCTTTTTCTCTGACTTTCGCGAAAGCATGTGCTTCAACCTACTTAGAAAAATAGTAATAAATAAAATAAACTAAGCTTTACCTGGGGCCGATGGGAGAGGGCCGACGATGTCCATTCCCATTTCGTGAACGAACCACGGGGATAAGATCGAGTGGAGCTGCTCCCCGGGCTGGTGAATTATTGGCGCATACATTTGACATTTGTCGTACTTTCGAACGAACTCTTTTGTATCTTTTTCCATATCGACCCAGTAGTACCCTGCTCTGATAACTTTGCAAATCAATGATTTGGCACCAGAATGATTTCCACAAGTGCCTTTGTGGATCTCCTGTAGGACGTAGCCGGTATCTCCCGGTCCCAAACATATTGCCAATGGTCCATCGAACATCCTCCTAAACGGCGTTCCATCCTCGAACAAAGTGAATCGTGCTGCCTTTGTGCGTAAAGTTCTCAGCTCCTTTGGATCTGATGGGAGCTTCTTATTCTTTAGGTATTCTATGTACTTGTTTCTCCAATCCCAGGTCAGACTTGTAGAGTTTATTTCGGCGTGGCCTTCTTCGATCACTGATCTCGCGAGTTATACGACAGTCTGCGAGCTAAGTTCATCATCCTCGACCTATAACCCCAAGTTTGCAAGGGCATCGACCTTGTTGTTCTGTTCTCGAGGTACATGTTGTAAGGTTCACTCTTTAAATTGATGTAAAGTTATCTGTAGCTTGTCTAAGTACCTCTGCATTCGGTCTTCTCGGACTTCGAAAGTTCTATTGACTTGGTTTACCACGATCAGGGAATAACACTTGGCCTCGATGACCTCTGCTCCCAAACTTTTAGCCAACTCGAGACCTGCAATCATGGCCTCATACTCGGCCTCATTGTTAGTTAATTTTGAAGTTCTAATAGACTATCTAATTATATTACCCGTGGGTGGCTTTAAAATGATACCCATCCCGGTTCCCTTCACATTCGAAGCGCCATCCGTGAAATGGTTCCACACCCCCGATGATGTACCCAACTTTAATAACAGTTCTTTTTTGACCTCGAGTACGAGGGCTGGCGTGAAGTCGGCCACGGAATCTGCCAAGATTTGAGACTTGATGGCCATTTGGGGTTGATACTCAATATCGTACCCACTGGTCTCGACGGCCCATTAGGCCAATCGACCTGAGAGTTCGGGTTTGTGCAAAATATTGCGAATGGGATATGTAGTTACAACACAAATTGGATGACACTGGAAATACAGTTTTAATTTCCTAGAGGCGCTTATTAAAGCAGGCGCAAGATCTTCTAAGTGTGGGTATCTGTTCTCGGCCCCACCTAAAGTTCGACTAACATAGTAAACAGGGAATTGCGTACCTTGTTCTTCTCGGACTTGGACCCCACTTATCGCTATTTCCGAGACTACCAAGTACAAGTAGAGTTGTTCCTCTGCTTTCGGGGTGTGAAGTAGTGGCGGGCTTGTAAGGCCTGTTAATATCCCGGGGTCCATGCAAAGCTACTCTTCTTCTTAAGTAGTGAGAAGAATCGGTGACTTCTATCCAAGGACCTCGAAATGAATCGCCCTAGGGTGGTTATGCGCCCCGTTAACCTTTGTACGACCTTGACATTATCCACGACCGTGATATCCTCGATGAATTTGATTTTATCGGGGTTGATCTTGATTCCCCGATTTGATACCGTGAAGTCGAGGAACTTGCCCGAGCCAACCCCGAACGCACACTTCTCCGGGTTGAGCTTCATGTTGTACTTTCTCAGAATATCAAAAGTTTCCTGCAAATGTTTCAAATAGTCCTCTGCTCGCAGGGACTTAACTAACATGTCATCAATATAAACTTCCATTGATTTTCCTATTTTTTCTTCGAACACTCGATTTACTAGGCGTTGATAAGTTGCACCAGCATTTTTTTGTCCGAACGACATTACGTTATAATAATAGCTGTCGTATTTAGTGATAAATGAAGTCTTTTCCTGATCCTCCAGGTTCATCTGTACTCGATTGTACCCGTAGTAGGCATCGAGAAAACTGAGAATCTCGTGGTCGGCCGTGGAATCGATCATGCGATCGATATTCGGCAAAGGAAAAGAATCCTTAGGTTATGCCTTGTTTAAGTCCTTATAGTTTATGCACATTCTAAGTGTATTTCCCTTCTTAGGGACTGCCACTATGTTTGCTAACCATTCGGGATATTTCACTTCCCGAATGGACCCTATTTTGAAAATTTTAGTTACCTCGTCCTTGATGAATGCATGCTTAACCTCGGACCGGGGCCTTCTTTGTTGCTTTACTGGACAGAACTTTGGGTCCATGCTTAGTTGATGGTAGTGATTTCTGGTGGGATCCATGTCATATCGAGATAGGACCAGGAAAAGCAATCCATGTTAGCTTTAAGGAAATGAATAAGTTTGTTCTTGAGCTTGGTGGTTAGCCCCGTGCCCCGGTATACCTTTCGTTCGGGCTAGTGGTCGATCAACATGACTTGTTCCATCTCTTCGACCGTTGACTTGGTGGCGCCGGAGTCATCGGGAATTATGAAGGATCAACGGATCTAGTAGTCATCATCCTCGTTGATCCCTTGCTCCTGTAATTGGGTCGAGGCCGGTGTCTGTGGTTGCTATTTGGCCTCCTGCTTTCCCTTCGAATCTGATCCATTCGCTGATGAGAGTGCCGATACCGGTCACACGAAACTTTGCTTCTTGAACGGTCCTAGCTATGTTTACTGGCAAGATAATTTCACCTTTGGTAGTTTACTCGCCATGTTGAAGCTGTTAAGAACCTGAGCTGCAGGCAACATTTGATCTTGTAGGCCGAGCTGCTCCACGACCCTCGATCGAATAATGTTGGCCGAGCTTCATGGATCAATCAAAACACGTTTAACTTGAATTTTATTCATAAGAACATATATTACTAGTGCGTCGTTGTGGGGTTGTGAGATCCCCTTTGCATCCTCGTCATTGAAAGACAATCCCTTCCAGAATATGGTCCCAGTTCGCTTTTCCCTCATGATGGACACCTTGGTGCGATTGAATATGGGTCCCTGTGGAATATCGACCCCACCAACGATCATGTGAATCACATGTTGTGGTTCTTCCTATTCGTTCTTCCTGTTTGCTTCCATGTCTCTGAAGTAGTTCTTAGCTCGGTCGCTCAAGAATTCTTGAATATGACCCTCGTTGAACAAACGGGTTATCTCCTCATTTAGCTATCTACAGTCCTCCGTTCTATGACCATGAGTACCATGGTATTTGCACATCTAATTAGGATTCTTCTGGGCCGGATCGGTCTGTAAGGGTCGAGGCCATATGGTATTTTTGATCCCCTCATTGGTCGATACAATAGTTGATGCATCAATGTTGAAGTTGTATTCTGATAGTTGTGGTGCTTCTGTGGGCTCGAAAATTCTTTCGAAACCACTCTTACTCATGAGCCCTCGGGAGCTCTGCCCTCGATCATTTCGAACGGGGTTGCGTCCAGGACCATTGTTTCTCTGATCTCCACCGTATGGTTGATACTGATCTCTGTTCAACTGTGGTTTTCTTTCGATGTCTCTTTGAATTCTACCGATGGGCCTGTTTGGATAAACGGAACTAGAAGGAGCTCCCAACTGATCATCCTCGACCCCGATTTTTGACCGGTACCAATTATGCACATCGGCCCAGGTCACAGTTGGATATTCGATTAATTTCTATTTTAACTGTCGTGAGGCCACCGAACTTCGTACGTTCAGCCCTCGAGTAAAAGCTTGGACGGCCCAATCCTTTTGCGACCGGGTGTAGGTCCATATGTTCCATCTGGAACTGAGATACAAACTCTCTTAACATTTCGTTATCTTTCTGCTTCACTTTGAAGAGGTCCGACTTCCTAGTCTCAACCTTTATGGCTCCGGCGTGTGCTTTGAAGAAGGAATTTGTGAGCATGGCGAAGGAATCAATAGAATTGGGCGGCAAATTGTGGTACCATATCATCGCCCCTTTTGATAAAGTCTATCCGAACTTCTTCAATAAAACGGACTCAATCTCGTCATCCTCTAAATTGTTTCCCTTTATTGCGCATGTGTAAGAAGTGACATGCTCATTGGGGTCGGTGGTTCCATTATACTTGGGAATTTCTGGCATGCGGAATTTCTTTAGGATGGTCTTAGAAGCCGCACTTGGGGGGAAATGCTTCTGCACGAACTTCTTCGAATCCAAACCCTTCAGAATCGGTGGTGCCCCTAGAATTTGGTCAACTCGAGAGTTATACGTTTCTACTTTTTGTCATTTTCTTCAATCTTTTCCCCCGATTCAATTCGCTTTGTAAGCTCTTCAAGCATTTTCTTAATGGTGGGTTCAGTCCACGATTCATTCATGTTTGACCTCTCCGGTACTGGTTCGGACCTGTGAACAATTTCTAGTGAGGGCTCGGGTTCGACCCTACTCGGTGCGCGGTTCTGATTTTGGAGTTGTGGTATGGCAGCTTGTTGAGCGTGCAACATTTCAAATACCAGTCGAAAGCTGACTCCGCCGTCCTCGCTGACCTGTGTATCTTGACTGCCTAATCGAACGTCTCTACGGACACTGTTCTCGGGGTCGACGCCCGGATTTGTATTTAGGGCGACATGGGAACTGACATCGATGGGATCAACCGGTACTCCCTCGAGGCCAGCCTAAGGTACTTCGATCCCTAGGGTGGCTATATTGTCATTTCCCCATGAAAACCAAGGCCATTGTCGGCATGAGTGGATGCTGTTTGAGGGTTCGACATGCTGATCCTGAAATCAAAAACACTTACGAGAACAAGCGTAAAACAGTGTGTGTATAAGGATTAGTAACAGGCAATCACTATTATCCTTAGCCCCACGGTGGGCGCCAAACTGGTTACCCTTAAAATCGGATAACAATTAAACTTATAAGTGGTTTTAAGGATATGTGATTTCACCTAGCACAAATTGATAAATATGATGATTAATGCTAGAAATTAACAGTAAAATAAAGCAAACCAATATAGAAATGCAATTTGGCCCTCGAGCTAGATCGCCCTCGAATAGGCTGAGAATATAGTTAAGTAATATGAAATGAACTGAAGAACAAGAGAGTTTTAAGAAAGAAAAGAGTATTGTATTGCTTTGATATGCGAGAATTAGATGATTACAAATGATTAGAACCCCCCTTTATATAGTAGAGGAATTCTACTTATGGTACAATTCTAATTCCGTTCCGAGATTTCGCCATGATCCTCGACCGGTCACGGATATCCCGGCTTTCCGTTAGTATGCTATATTCGGTCTTGCTCGAGGTCTATCATGTTTGGTCTCGATCATTACTGGTCTCGATCTCGATTGGTACTTCGAAACCCCAACTCGGTACCACACCTTCATGTCTCGATCTATATAACACATGGTTGATCTTCGGCCCACCATCCTGATCTCGGTTAATCAACAAAATCTGGTGAGCCAGGTTCTAACCATATACAAGCATATATGTAAAACTGAAAGCTAGATCGATTATGACACAAAATTTAATTGGATCATAGCAGCATGATGAGAAATTAAACTCGAAACATAGGTGAGTTAAATGATTGCTGGTACAACTATCTCAATTTTTAATCAAATAGTCAGTAACTTACATGAATCTTTATACTAACTCAATGATAAATCAAACTGACTAATTAAGACAAGGGGATTGCCTCCATGTCTAAAAGAAATTTATATATTTACGAAGTGCTGACATAATTATATAAGAATAGCCTTGAATGGATAAAAACTAAAAATATCATTTCAAATTTCCGTAGCATTAAAGTCACAAGCAAGAAAAGAAACTTAAAATATTTGTTTAAAAAGGTTGTTAAAAGCAACCCTAATGTTCCCCAAAGGCTAGTTTATATATGGTCAACACCAGTTTAACTAACATTATCATCAGCAAGCCAATGACCTTTTATTCCTTTCTATCTCTCTCTCCCTCTCTTTAATATTAACTAGGCCCGCGGTTTATTTTTACTTGTTTATAATACTAAAAATACTTTTTTTTATTTATCCATTATACTAAATCAAGAGAAGATAATATTTTTTATTTTTGTTTTACCCTTATCATTAATTACTCATTTTCAAACTTACTTCCCAAGACTCTATCATTATTAGAGGTTGTATGGTAAAATACATACTATATCTATTATCTCTTAAGGGCGTGAAATGTCTAAAGTGGACAAGTAAAAGTAAACGGAGGAAGTAGATAACATTATTTAAAAAGAAGCTTAAGTAGCAGTATTACAAATATGAGACCAGTGTTTCTTTGCATAGACTAAAACATTATTTGCTACCAAATTACTCTTACAAGTAGGGATGGGCTTAGTTTGGGCTAATCAGAAATTCAATTTGAAATACGGATTTCTTAAATTTTTAGTTTAGAGTTTTGGATTACAGAATGGATTTTGAATTTAATTTTTAAAATTTTTGGATATTGAATTTGGTATTTCGGATTTTTAATATCCGAAAATTCGAAATTTTTGTACTTTATATTTAGTCCATTTCCATATGCCAATAGTAATAAGGTCAATACCCTACCCATTAGATATTATCTCATATATTCAATATTAATTACTAAGTTACTCTCATAATACTTTCTATTTGGACATTATTTTACTATTGCTACTTCTTATTGGTCGTATTAATGTCTCTGTTGTATTTTTTTTAATAATAATTCCATTACTTGAATACTTTATTTGGATGATTGCGACAAGAATTAGGAACTTTTCAGACAATCTAACATGAATATTTCATTTGGATATTTATTTTTGTAAAAAGTAGAAAATATCTCAATTTATATGCTCAAAACTGAAAATTCATAATATTCGAATCGATTAATCCGAAATTGAATTTAAAAAATTCTATCCGATCCGAATATATTTGGATTGGATATGGTATCATTTCTTAAATCTAAAAATTATAAATGTAAATCGAAATTTTCATATCCAATTCGAACTGTCTGAACGTCATCCCTACTTACGAGCCGAAATTCCCTGGTACAAAATGTATCTCCTTAGCTTGTTTGCTGCCAAATTACTTTTACAACCCGAAACGTAATTTCGTATCACACTGCCTCGTGTGCAAACACCGAAGGAATTGTCAAAATCCTAAAATGATCAAATAACTGTTTCTTGGTCCCTTCCTTGGTAATTGCTGGGAAGCATAAAAATGAATTGATAAGTTTTTTTTGTACTCAATTAATTAATTTTTTAAAAAGAATTATTTTGAGGGAGATTCTAATGAATGATAGGGACAAGGGCTTTTAGTAATTGCAAGTGGGGCTTACAACTGGAATAAACAACAATTGCATTAATTCAATTCCGAAACGGACGGGACAGCTCAACTAAAAAGTCCTCCTTCGTTCATTCATTCATTATCTACGTGTACTTGACGTTTTTGCAATATTCTTGGCTCACCCAAAATTCCAAATTCATTGTTTCTTTTTTCCCATTTTCCCTCGCTCAAGGTGCCTCCATGGGTTTTTGCCCCTGCAATTTTCAAAACTTTATGGGATCCTTTGATTTGTAAACAAGTTATTTCGAGGTTAATAATAATGAGACGATAATATTGAGTGGTTTGTGAACATACCACCAGTCCAAACTCCCAGAGCCATGCATTGTCTACAATTCAAAAGGCCAACCTGGCCCTGCCTCTAAGAGACGGTGAAATCAAAAGAGCAATCTCGAACCTTTACCCTTATTTTGATCTCTAAAATGAAGATTTTCTTATTTTGAGGATAATTTATTTCAACCATTTTCTTATTCTTTTTCTCCAAAAGGAAATATTCCTTTTTATATTCTTCTCTCTCTCTTCTATATTATATTATTATCTTTAATTTCAATTTTATTTTTTAAGTTTCATTAAAAAATTCCATCTTTTATTTTCATTAATTTGTAATTCTATTAAAATAATTCCATAAAATTTTAAATAATATAATTTGTAAGCAATTATTATAGATTAACTAATAATTCAAATAACAGGGAAATCATTGCATTACAAGATTAATTAACTACATATTACATAACGATAAAATTCATTCGAAATACTACATGAATATTCAACTTCAACCTCTATTATTCTCCCATAAACGATCTATTAATGCATTGCTAAGTTATTATGGTATTTATCATAGTTTCAATTTTTATGTATTTTAATTTAACATATTTTCAATTTTCATGTATTTCCAATTTTAATGTATTTTTAATTTTAGCAACATCTAATATTTTATATTTGCACCATTCATTTTTTGAGATGATTATATATTTTTTGTACAATTATAACTAATAATAAAATTAACTTATAATTTTACATAAAAATAATAAATGTACAAAAATTAATTTATCAAAATTTTACGCCAAATAAGATGTAAAATTAATATTATAAAGATGTTAAATAAACATAATTAGGTATATATAAAGAGATGAATTAAAAGAGTTCAATAATAAAATATGCATGAATAGTAATGGGGGAGATGAATAGTGTCCCCCATATTTGGAGGAACACTATTCATCCCCTATTTGGGGGGCAAAAATGGGGGAAGGTTGGAGCTCCATCATGGCAAAAAGCCCCTATTATGGAGAAATGAGGGAGGGTTGGAGATGGCCTTAAAGCTCCAGCGTCTGATGGTCTGTACCCTTTCTTTTACAAAAAATACCGATAAATTATAGGGAAAGATGTCATCTAGTTCTGCAAAGAATGCTTTTGAATAAAAAATAATGCACCCAAAAATCAATGAGACACTCTTATGCCTCGTACCAAAATGACCACAGGCCTCTATCCTCAAGAACTTTCGACCTATAGGCCTTTGCAATATTGTCTACAAAATTATAACCAAAATATTGGTTAATAGAATCAAGCCCTACCTAACTCAAATAATTGATCCCGGCCAAGCCAGCTTCCCGTCCAACATGAGAGCTTCTGACAATGCTATCATAGTCCAGGAATACATCAGCACTTTGAGAAGATGAGAGGAAAGAAACCACATATGATCCTAAAAATTGACTTGGAAAAGACTTTTGACAGGATTGAGTGGCCTTTTATCAGGGACACTCTCCATACTTTTAACTTCTCCACTGACCTTATCAGCCTCAACTTATCTTGTGTAAGCTCCTCCTCCATCTCAATCTTGGTTAATGGGGACCAAACTCCCCCCTTCAGACCATCCAGAGGCATAAGACAAGGAGATCTCATATCACCTTATTTGTTCATCATGTGTATGGAAAGTCTTTCTAGACTAATTGATGAAGTTGTACAGACAAAAGAGTGGTGCCCAATCAGCATCAGCAGGTCTGGTACAAAACTATCACATTTTTTCTTTGCTGATGACCTAACTTTATTTGGTAGGGCTGACTCCAAAAATTTCTCAACCATCATCAATCCTCTAAATTCCTTCGAGCATGCTTCAGGTAAGAAAATTAATCTTGCAAAGTCAAGGATCTTCTTCTCTGCTAACTGCCAACATCACAAGTTGGAGGCTAACTCTGTCAACCTATCCATCCAAGCCTCATCTACCTTAGAAATATATGGGTTTTACCATCTTCCAAAAAGGCCAGTTAATAGTGACTTTCAATTAAACATTGACAATATACAGTCCAAACTGGCTGGGTGAAAAATAAGTTTTCTAAACATGACTGGGAGAAGCACCCTAGAAAAAGAATCCTTGAATAACATCCCAAATCATATCCTGCAATTCATCAAACTCCCCTCAACAACCACAAAGGCACTTGATAAAATTCAAAGGAACTTCATCTGAGGCACTACCCCTAACAAGAAGAAAATGCACTAGGCTGAGACACTTTTCCAAGCGTAAAAGCCAGGGAGGCATACAAATCTAGAAAGATGCGTAGAAAAACAAAGTTATCCATTCGAGCCTTACACTGAGACTCTTCCATAATCCTTCTTCACTCTGGGAAAAGACTCCCATTGCTAAACACTGTAATTGGACTCATATCCCAAAAAAGGCCAAATCTTTTACATGTCAGTGTATCCTTAATGGCTGTGACATTTGTAGTAAAGCTATTAAATGGATGGTGCATAAAGAAGATATAGTCAGCTTCCTAAATGACTCTTGATCCCCAACAACCCACCCATCAGGAATATGACTGAGGGTCCTCTTACACAAACTAATCATCTGGCCAAATTGGCCACCATTTACAACAATGGTGCTTGGGCTACCTCCTCCATATCCCTAAGCATCCCTCCTATCATACGAGATCTAATTTCATCTACTTTCATCCCACCCAGTTGTATTGGTAAAAATAGATATCACACGTGGAATTAATTATGTAGTTGACATGGCAAGTCACGTGGATCAATAGAAGAGTGACAACTGAATGGATAATTTGAAACAGATACGAATCTAAACAGATACGAGTAAATCACACACGAGGTGATTAGAAACGGATGTTCGAGTCTCTTTAAAGGATTGAAGAGGCACCGATGAGATGAACCTAGACAGAAAAGGAGGTTGATTCATAGATCTTTAATTAATGAGCTTAAATGTTACGGAATCTTCACAAAACAGTTACGATTACCAATTATAACATTTTATTAATGACATTAATGTTCATTATGGCTCAATCATTAAGAAGGGTAGACGTTGTACTTGAAGATCCCTATAAAAGGGAAAGAAATGTTATTTGTATGGACATATTCTGATAACTATTGGAATATACTTACTTTCTCGTGCTTTTTAATTATTCTGCCATTTCTAATTCTTATTTCCGTTATTATTTCTAACAGAATATTGGATTCTTTGATTATCAGCAACCCGAGTACTTCTAAAAATAAGCTTTGACTGAGAATTTGATTCTTTGGTTAAACAAATTAGTTCCGTTACCGTGAATCTGATAATATTTTCTTACTTCCCAAATTACCTTTTCTCGACTGAATCATGTCAAACGTCAATGAAAACAACCAACGGGTGGAGGGAACTCCAGTTCCTTCGCCTCAAAGAACCCCCACGTGATTCAAGGGATCCATCGCTAGAAAGATCCACAACTCAAAAGAATGAACAACTCGGAAATGAACAAACTGGTGAGCAAGATGCTGTGAAGCAGTTAATTGCGGAGTATGTGAATGATGATCTCCAGGCTTTTGTGAGGGGTCTGCCAACTGTGTCACCCACTCCTCCTCCAAACAATATTGCGGGTGCAAAAATTCCACATTCAGGGTTGGCTAATTCTGGAAGCGGAGGAACTCCCAACGAATCACGCGGAGGGGCACCAGGTACGACTAATAATTCTGATTTACAAGCTTTAATATTAACCTTGCAGAAAAAGGTGAAAGAACAAAATGACCGTATTGAGAAAATACCTGGTGTACCACCTGTCATCAAAGGAATTTATATTGACAAATATTCGCAACAACCATGGAAGCCAAGTGCAGCTCCATTACCAATTCCTAAAAAGTTTAAAATGTCCGACATCCCGAAATACAGTGAGACGTCTGACCAACGTGACCACGTTACTGCATTCACCACGGGAGTAAAAGGAAATAATTTAACCAAGCCAAAAAGACACGAGTGTAGAACAGACAGATACGGGTACAAGTGAAAAAGATGCGGTAAATCCAATTTCAACAGAAATTGCATCAAAATAGACCGACGTGGATTCCAGGCAAGATGTAATTTAGGAGCCGGAGGAAAATGAAAACATTAAAATGAAGATTGAGGAACTCGAAGCTGTTCCATTATTTGGGCAATGGCCAGAACGAAGAATCCTTATCGGAGCAAGAATAAACCCAGAAAGGAGAGGTAAGTTAGTTGAATATTTAAAACCTAATGCAGATTGTTTTGCATGGTCCCATTCAGATATGACAGGTATACCTCCGGAAGTGATGACTCATAAACTAAATGAAAACCCGTCATTCGTACCCGTCAAACAAAAGAAGAGGAAGCAAGGATCATTCAAAAATCAAGTGGTCGATGAAGAGGTACAAAAACTCTTAAAGATCGGTTCAATACGCGAGGTAAAATATCCTAATTGGTTAGCTAATAATGTGGTAGTGCCTAAAAAGAATGGTAAATGGAGAGTTTGTGTAGATTACACTGATTTAAACAAAGCATGCCCGAATGATTCATTCCCTTTACCGCATATAGATCAAATGATTGATGATACCGCAGGTCATGAATTATTAAGTTTTCTAGATGCATATTATGGTTATAATCAGATAAAAATGGACCCCTTAGACGAGGAAAAACCTTGATTTATTACAAACAGGGGGACTTATTGTTACAAAGTCATGCCTTTTGGCTTGAAAAACGATGGAGCCACGTACTAGAGACTAGTGACCAAGATGTTCTAGGAACACCTGGGAAAGACGATGGAATTTTACATTGATGATATGTTGGTCAAATCAACACAAGCTGAAGACCATTTCCGACATCTTTCAACTAAATTTGAGATCCTCCGCAGGTATAACATGAAACTGAACCTAGAAAAATGCGCTTTTGGCGTAGCTTCAGGTAATTTCTTAGGCTTTCTCATATCTAATAGAGGAATTGAAGTGAATCATGCTCAAATTAAAGTTATTAAAGAAATATCTGATGTACTCACATGCAAAAAAGAGGTACAAAGATTGACAGGTAGGATTGCAACTCTAGGGAGATTCATTTCAAGATCTTCAGAGAAGAGTTTTAAATTCTTGTCAGTATTAAAGAAGCAGAATCAGTTTGAATGGACTGAAGAATGCCGACAGGCCCTCAAAAATTTGAAGGCATATTTATCAAATCCTCTCCTGCTGTCTAAACCAAAGGATGGAGAAAGACTGTATGTCTATCTGGCTGTTGCGGAAGTGGCTGTAAGTGCAGTATTGGTAAAGGAGGACAAAGGTAAGAAATATCCTATCTATTATGTTAGTAAGTCCTTATTAGATTCCGAGACTAGATATCCTCATCTAGAGACACTTGTTTTAGCCTTGGTCATGTCAGCTAGGAAATTGAGACCATATTTTCAATGTCATCCAATTTCTGTAGTAACATCATATCCTTTAAAGAATATTTTGCATAAACAAGAATTGTCAGGCAGATTAGCCAAGTGGGCAATAGAATTGAGCGAATATGACATTGTTTATCAACCTAGGACAGCAATAAAGTCTCAAGTTTTAGCAGAATTCGTCGCAGATTTTAATACAAAAATAATTCCTGAAGTACAAAAGGAATTACAAATTTTTACTGGAGCTAATCCAGGAACATGGACTTTATTTACTGACGATTCTTATAATGTTAAAGGAGCCGGCTTGGGAATTGTCCTAACACCACTTTTAGGTGAAACTCTAAGGCAAGCAAATAAATGTTACCCTATTACTAATAATGAAGTAGTATGAAGCTGTAATTGCAGGTCTAGAACTAGCATGAGAACTCTCCATAGAGCAAATCGTGATTAAAAGTGACTTTCAATTTATGGTGAATCAGATGCGCGGGACTTACACTGCTAGAGAGGCACGGATGCAACAATACTTAGAAAAGGCACAAGAATTGGTCAGGCAGTTCCAATCATGGAAAATC
Organism: Nicotiana paniculata; assembly: GCA_005239505.1. Taxonomy (NCBI): domain Eukaryota; kingdom Viridiplantae; phylum Streptophyta; class Magnoliopsida; order Solanales; family Solanaceae; genus Nicotiana; species Nicotiana paniculata. The sequence continues at coordinate 6,675 of MDKI01046185.1, read as the reverse complement.
GTGCAAATGCGAGGGAAGAAAATGCAGAAGCAGACGCGTTAGCTAACCTTACTTTAGTAGAAGAAGTAACAAGTGAAGAAAATGCTATTGTAATACATTTATTCAACACTTGACCAAGATAAGCACGAGGTAAGCTTTAATAATTTAACCTGGGATTGGAGAAACGAGATTGTTAATTTTTTGCAGTACAGGATTGTACTTGAAGATAATAGAGAATCTCAAGCACTTCGACGAAAAGCTACTCGTTACTGTCTAATCCGATATAATTTATATCAAAAAATGTTTGGAGGCCCTTTAGCTAGGTACCTCGGACCTAATCAAACGGAGTACGTGATGAAAGAAATACACGAAGGTCATTGCGGAAATCACGCAGGTGGAAGATCCTTAGTTAAAACACTTTGTAGCCAAATGCGATAAATGCCAACTCTATGCTAACAATATGCATCGACTAGCAGAGTTACTACACACCGTTATTTCCCCATGGCCATTTATGAAATGGGGAATGGATATAGTAGGACCCTTACCATAATCCAAAGAAAAGGTGTGGTTTTTATTAGTACTAACATATTATTTTTCAAAATGGGTAGAGGCAAGTGCTTTTAAACAGGTACGAGATAAAGAGGTGAAAAATTTCATTTGACGAAATATAATATGTAGATTTGGAATTCCGAAAGAGATCGTATGTGACAATGGCCCATAATTTATAGGCTCAAAAATCACAGAATTTTTTCAAAGTTGGCAAATCAAACGAATCCCCTCTTCACCTTATCATCCCGTGGAAAATGGTCAAGCTGAATCGACAAATAAGATTATCATCAATAATCTTAAGAAGATACTAGAAAAATCAAAAGGGAATTGGCCTGAAGTATTACCTGGAGTGTTATGGGCTTATAGAACTACAACGAAAACAGCCACAGGAGAGACTCCATTTTCGCTTGTTTACGGTTCAGAGGCTTTAATACTAGTCAAAATTGGTGAGCCGAGCACTAGATTTACATTGGCAACAGAAGAATCAAATAACGACGAGTTAAGAACAAATTTAGACTTACTCGAACAAAGAACGGAGGCCGCTTTATTCCGAATGGAAGCATAAAAAGCAAATCATAGAGCGATACTACAATAGAAAGGCTCACCTCATGTACTTCAAAATTGGGGACTTCGCTCTTAAAAAGGTTTTCCAATCAACAAAAGCTGCTGGAGTAGGAAAGTTAAATCCAAATTGGGAAGTACCCTATAAAATTCGAGCTATTGCTGGAAAAGGTGCTTATGAGTTGGAAACCATGGATGGAAAGGTCTTACCCTCAAGCTGGAATGCTGTTCATTTAAAGAAGTACTATTTCTAAGCAGAATAAATACCCACGGTCAGGTATCACTTACATACACTTTTATTTTGTACAGTTAAAATTATATTAACAATTTTAGATGATAGGCAAAAAGCTAACCCACACCTAATGATGATATTAGACATGAAATTCACGCGGAAGTAACATAATTTCCGGTCTAGGGTTGCAACCATTCTAATGAAAATTTAAAGGGTTAAGCAGTCATCATCTAAACTGTATATACCTTCGATTCCCGTATGTTTTTCCTTTTCAGGAAATGGACCACATGGAAGGAATAATCAAGTGCTCGAGATTTCATACTTCAAAGCTCAAACACTTGGGGGATATACTATATATATATATATATATATACACACACACACACACACACACACACACACACACACACACACACACACACACACACACACACACACATATGGAAGGCAAAAAAAAAGACTAGACAAAGTCAAAACTCAAGTCAAAGCCTAAGGTCTACTCAACAAAACGAAAGTTAAGAGCGAAGTCAAATAGCCAAAAACGCAAGCCTGATTCAATAACCTATGAAGAATACACTCGTGGATGTAAATTTCAAAACCTTACGAATTTTTAGGTCAAAGGAAATTTAGTCATGGGTTGCAAGATATACCCTTGAATTTTTACAAATCTGTTGTAAAGAAAACAGTTACGAAAGAGTTATAGGTGATACTTGAATACATGTAAAGTATTATATAATTTGAAAGTTCAAATGATATAAAACTTTCCTCAAAATCTACTCAAGGAAACGTGTGTGTTCCTATTTCTTCTTTCGTCTGTTTACACCATTATGAAGTTGAGACATCTTCTTCATTAAGCGTCGTTCATAAAAGGACCATCTTTTATAAATCGTTCTTGTTTTTAAAAAAAAAACACACGAAGTACTGAAGCATTTTTTAATGCATAATAAAAGAGTAATACAGAAACTCGGAAAAAAATATCACAGAAGTTGAACAGAAACGTAGGAAATGATATTATAATAACTTGGTTAAAACTAAGTATGAACTTAGTTCCAACCTGTTTTTTTTATACAAAAAGACCCTAAAACAGACTAGGGCTATGATTTTCCAAAACATACCCCTAAATGGGACCGGGGGTAAACTTCCAATTGTTCCACCAATAAAAAAAACAAAGAACACTTCAAACTTTTTCACTTTGGAGCAGATTGACTTTATCACTAGAAAGAAGGGCAAGTTGAGCAGGGGAAGGTTGAGCAACAGCTTCGCCAGGCATGATTTCATCACCTTCGGGAACATCAACCTCGGGTGAAGAAAAACTTTGACTCTGCCGGGTCTTTTCAACTATTTCTCTAGTCTTTACAATCTCAGTTTTCAAGTCAAAGCCTTCCTGGCTTACTTCTATTAATGTTTCAAGGCGAGTGTTCAGAAAAGCCCAGCTAATATCAACGACTTCTTTATCTTCAATAGCTTCATAGTCTTTTTCCCACTGCCCAACCTCAACTTTTAATTCATCCCTCTTGGTCAAGGCATTATTGTAAGAAGCCTGCAGGGGGAAAGATATTCCTCCAAAGATTTAACCTTGTCTTAGGAAACACGAAGATCTTCGTGAGCTTGTGTGAGCATTTGAACAAGTTCCCAAAGTAAGTTTCCTTTTGATTCAGCAAATCCTTTAAGCTCCTAATTTCTTCAGAAGCCTTGGAAAGTTGTTCAGCGAACGAAGACTCAAGGATATTCTTAACTTTGCCCGCCTGGTTCGATGAGGCTTTTTCAATCGCTAATTCCGCTACCATAACCTTTACTTGCTGCTCCAAGGTACACTTTTCTTCTTCTAAAACCTCCATCTCAAGCTGAAGACCCTCGAACTGCTCTTTCCAATTGTCTGCCTCGGTATGGTAATCATTCATCAACTGCTCTATGTGGACAAGTCTTTTCATCATCTCCGTACCGATGGGATTGATCTACACAATGAAAAGTGGAATGTGATACCAGTAAAGGAAAAATCACGGAAAACAAAAAAAGACACGGTTTATACCTTCAAGGAAGAATGCACAATATCGTTCATCCATGTTGGAGAGCTGTGACTTTCCAGTTTCGACATCTCAACTAGGACAATCAAAGGTTTTAGCCATACGTCAGCCTGGCCTGATTTCTTCAAAAGATTATCATCGGCAGGAATTTCAATGGTAACTTGTTTCATTTTCTTACTGCTACTAGAAGAACCGACTTCAATATGGGAAGGTATATCAGTAGGAGCAGTTGAGAAAGTTAAAATAGCCACTGGTGAAGCAGTGGCATCAGCAACAAGTACGGATAACTGAGGTTCAATTGGAGCGGTCACGAGAAAAGAGGCAAGAGGAGCTTCCTCAGAAATAAAGCCAAAACTTTCATCATCAAACCCTCGAGAAAAGAGTTGTTCAGTAGAGTCATGGGTCGCAGCACGCGTCTCTTCATCAGAACTTACTAAGGTGGCATTTTCCGGCTCAGACACGGGAATAGAACTAGGAGGGGGAGTAGTTTTATCATCTTAAACAACCTGTCTCCTAGCTCGTGGCTTACGAACCAACGAGCCTTCATCTAACTCTTCTTCATCTCCAGAGTTCTGTGGCCCATCAGCTTTTCTTTTTGACAAAGAACTCAAGATTATCTCTTGAGCCTTTGACAGGGAGAGCCTTGAAGCAGTGATTGAAGCAACACTAACACCTCGAACGGGAAACCCTAATAAATAAAAGGGTCAATAAGTTCCAAAGTAAATATAGAGGCAAGGAATAAAGTGAAAGAGAAAATTACCCCGGGTTTTCACTTTCTTCCCAAATCTGTTTGAAAGGTATTTCCAAGACCTTTCCTCTATTGGAGCAACTGTTAACAATTTTTCTAGCCAACCACGAAAACCAGGAATCTCCTCAACAGTTCCCATGGTTACTGAAAAGGAAAAGTAAAACAGTTACGAGAACTCATATTCTTCATAAAAACAAGAGAAATAAAAGGGAAACTTACGTGCAAAGTTCCACTTCTCAGGGAAAGGCATGTTCTCTTCACCTACTAATCCACTAGTAGGAGCAGCAACAAATCTAGCATACCATCCATGATATCTGTCGTCTTCGAAACTGACCAAAACTCTTTTACTCCTCGCCACGAGAGTAAAAATCCCATGACAGAACAGTTTGAGGGAGTAATTATGGATCAAATGGTAGAAGGTGAAGGGTAAAGAAGCCAGATTTGCTAAATATCTAAGGCATGCCACAACCCTCCATATAATAGGACCAATTTGTCCTAAACACACATCAAAGAAACGACAAAACTCAATAGTGACTGGGTCAATAGGAGGCCTAAAACCTAATGTGAAGTGATATGTATACACGAAAGAAAAGCCAGCTTTAAAGGAAGTGATCCTTTGATTTTCATTGGGGATCAGAATCGGGAAGTTAAATTTCCAGTGACAATCTTTACGTACAAGAGAAACTAAGCCTTCAGTGATTTGAGAAGGGTAAACATCAGCACGGTCATGAGATGTCATGGAAGTAACCTGATTTTAATCGACTTGCTATCTGTGACAAAGGAAAATTCAGCGGGGATAAGCTCATCTACAGTAGGTTCACACAGTGGTTCGTTAGAATCTCTAATTTTCGCAGAAGATCTATGTGAAGATGAAGCCCTAGTCCTAAAATATGATGGAGGAGTTATATTGGGTTGAGAAGAGGATCCACGAACAGACACTGATCCTAAGCTTCTTAGCCTACCACCTCTCCTACTCCAGATAGGAACAGAAGAAGAGGGAAGTTCAACTACAATTACAACTTTTCTGGGATTAGGAGTCGAAGAAGACATACTTGTATGAGAGGAAAAATACGAGTACGATGTGAAAGAAGAAGAAAGTTTTTCATAAAAGCAAAGGAAAAGGATGTATTTATATACAGAGGCAACCGTCAAATAAAACAAGTAATGATGGGAACGTCATTATGAAAACTGTCACTTCGTGACTGATGCAGCCGCAAAAAAGCCCTAAAACCCGTTGAAGAGTTGTAGAACCAGTCGGAGACTGCCACGTGGCACATGCATTAAATGGAAGTGACAAGCGAAGCATTGGTTCAGAAGAAGATACAATGGTACGAATAAAATGACGACAAATAATTCCCGCCTTAAATAGAGATCCACTTCCCAAATATTCAATTGCTGAATAATTGGTAAGTGGGGGGACTATCTGTATTGGTAAAAATAGATATCACACATGGACTTAATTATGTGGCTGACATGGCAAGTCATGTGGATCAATAGAAGAGTGACAACTGGACAGATAATTTGAAAGAGATACGAATCTAAACGGATACGAGTAAATCACCCACGAGCTGATTAGAAGGATGTTCGAGTCTCTTTAAAGAATTGAAGAGGCACTGGTGAGATGAACCTAGACAGAAAAGGAGGTTGATTCATAGATCTTCAATTAATGAGCTTAAACATTACGAAATCTTCACAAAACAGTTACGATTACCAATTATAACGTTTCATTAATGGCATTAATGTTCAAGATGGGTAAGTCATTAAGAAGGCTAGACGTTGTACTTGAAGGTCCCTATAAAAAGGAAAGAAATGTTATAGGTATGGACACATTCTGATAACTATTAGAATATACTTAATTTCTTGTGCTTTCTAATTATTCTGCCATTTCTAATTCTTATTTCCTTTATTATTTTTGAGAGAATATTGAATTCCTTGATTATCAATAACCCGAATACTTCTAAAAATAAGTTTTGACTGAGAATCCGATTCTTTGATTAAACACCAGTCCCATAAAGGAGGACAAAATAATTTAGGGAAAAACAAGCATTGGCCTCTTCAACACTAAATCAACCTACCCTCCTTACAAACAGAACTCTCCAAAATTTGGAAGAGGAAAACAACAACTACAATTTGGAAGCTAAGGGTCCCTAACAAGATCAAGACCTTCATATGGCTCTTATACCATGGAACGCTTCCTAAAGGGGCTTATCTTTAGAAAATTAGGGTCCCTTGTAATCTCCTGTGTTATTTCTACTCTACTGAAATTGAGACATCTACCCACATTTTCTTTGATTTCCCTAATGCAAAAACATTCTGGCAACACCTAATCTCCAAAAGCACCACCACAACTCCACATTAGAACCTCACCTTCACGTGTAGCTCTTGGTCTAACATTTGGTCAACCTGATGAGTGGTGATTTTACCACTCATTTTAGCTCTTTTTCGCTAGATTTTGCATCCTTTAATGTTAACATGAGGTCGTTTATGGTGTGTATTGTTCGTCTTTCATGGAAATGATACCATGAAGTGATTGGCGTTGAATTGAAGTGGAATTGAGCACAAATTGGTGGAAAAAGCACAAA
>ML357425.1:0-19460 GCA_005239505.1 Nicotiana paniculata | reverse complement strand
ATATATGCAATTTAAAATATTTTTGGAAAAAATTGGGTATCAACAGCTGCCCCTCTTTACCCGAAAAGGATGAAAAAGTTGTCGGGTAAGGATATGATGGCCAATTTGACCGAGCGAAACGGTTTGAGAGATTTAGGGACGCACCCTGGTTTCTGAGCTGCCTACATATCCTTGATTTTACAGGAATCAGGCCGTATGTAGTTTCGGATCCATCGGTGAAGTATTCCGGTGAAGTCATCACAATAGGGGACGCAACATCTAGGGCTAGATGAATGAACGGTTCTGCGGAAGAGGTTAGGTTTGATATGGCTGGGAGAACTAGAGCGGGATCACTCCTGCGAGATAGTTGTCGCTTTCCGGGTTACCTGCAAAGAAGAATACCGCAAGTGTATATTGTGCATAAATTTGAACATGATGCAGACTCCCGTTGGACTATGAATGTTGTCTTCAGACGGTTAGGGATGACGTCCTCAAGCCATGATGTCCTGGGCCATGAATTGTTTGATGAAGGATTCGCAGGCCATGAAATGATGTTCTCAGGCCATGAATATGGTGCCTCCGAATGATGACGCCTTTGAATAATGATATGTAAAATTTAGAGAGATCCTCAGGCCATGACATGACGTTCTCGGGCCATGAAGATGGTGCCTCCTAAATATGACGCCTTTGGACAGGCTGGCGATATTTCAGCCCATGAAATGCAGTAATATGACTTCCACAAGGCAGAGCTTATTCTTGGTAAAGTGAGGGCAGAGCTTAGCCCAAAAGAGAGCAAAGTAAATAATGCTTGAGAGACAGCGCTTAGTCTCGGTGAAAAGCAAATTGTAGGCAGATCTTAGCCTCATGCAAGTATTGAGACAGAGCTTAGTCTCATGCAGAGATATGGAAGGCAAAGATTAGCCTTATGCATAATGAAGGCGGACATTAGCCTTATGCAAGAGAAGACAGGGATTAGCCTTATGTAAGAGAAGGCAGAGATTAGCCTTATGCAAGAGAAGGCAGGGATTAGCCTTATGCAAATAGGGAGGCGGAGGTTAGCCTTATGCAGATGGAGGCAGGGATTAGCCTTATGCAAGAGAAGGCAGAGATTAGCCTTATGCAAGATGGAGGTAGAGCTTAACCTTATGCAAATGAAGGCAGATATTAGCCTAATGTGAAGTGAAGGCAGAACTTAGCCTTATGCAGAAGATTAAATAGCAAATGACAGTAGAATTTCTTAGCTGTCAGCAGTCTTTGATATTGTGATTGTTGTGATCATTGTGACTACGGAGCATTGTTTGTTCGTGCTGGTAGCAAATGTCGGCAAGTGCAATGGTTTCAAGGATTGTGATTTTGAACATGTTCGTACTGTGTTCATGCATCCAAAGAAAAATTGTGAGTTCTGTAAATGGGGGAGGTTGATTCGTGTCTCCGCTGGATTTACTTGCTTCGCTCTACTTGGTCTGATAATTTTGTTTGAGTCATCGGGGTAGCGTTTTCTAAACAGAGCTATATTTTGAAAACGTGCATGATTTTATTAAGACATAGTAAAATATATTTTGAGAAATTTAGATGAACTGATAACCGTGACATGGTTCAAGACATTGCAACCACTCATGCTACGGAATTTTGAGGGTCCTCCTCAAAATTCTGCCCCAGTTAGATGGTTGACGATTCTGACCGTTGTACATGCTGCGATCGGCTGAACTTGCTTCAAAATTTTAAGGGTCCTCTTCAAAATTCTGCCCCAGTTTCCAATTTCGGGGGAAATGAGATTTTTATTGAATTATGAACGAACCCATAGGGCTGCCTACGTATCCCCTCTTGAACGGGAATCAGGTCAAGCATAGTTCAATTTACATCATTAAAGAAACGCATAGAAAGTTACACATAATATCATTTGACTGCATCTGAATTGATTGGCTTTGGCCAAACTTCTCCATCCATTTCTGCAAGTATGAGAGCTCCTCATATCAATACTCGGTGAACCATATACGGACCTTGTCAGTTAGGAGAAAATTTCCCTTTGGCCTCGTCTTGATGTGGAAAAATCTTCTTTAACACCAGATGACCCGGTGTAAACTGTCTTGGCTTGACTTTCTTGTTGAAGGCTCTAGACATTCTATTCTGATAAAGTTGACCATGACATATTGCATTCATCTTTTTCCCGTCTATGAGGGCTAACTGCTCATAGCGGCCTTTTATCCATTCTGCGTCGTTGAGATCAGCTTCTTTTATGATTCTTAATGAAGGGATCTCCACTTCGGCAGGGATAACAGCTTCCGTACCATAAACCAGTAAATAAGGAGTTACCCCGGTTGATGTGAGGACTGTGGTGCGGTATACCAATAATGAGAATGATAATTTTTCATGCCATTGCTTGTGCTTTTATATCTTCTTTCTCAATATCTTTTTGATGTTCTTGTTGGCGGCTTCCACAGCTCCATTCATTTGTGGTCTATAGGCTGTGGAATTCTTGTACTTGATTTTGAAAGTCTCGCACATGGATTTCATCAGATCACTATTGAGATTGGAGCCGTTGTCGGTGATGATTGACTCCGAAACCCCGAACCGACAAATGGTACGGTCATAGACAAAGTCTTCTACGACTTTCTTAGTCACTGCTTTGTATGATGCCTCTTCGACCCATTTGGTGAAGTAATCAATAGCTACTAGGATGAACATATGCCCATTTGAGGCTGTGGGCTTGATTGGTCCAATAACGTCAATTCCCCAGGCGACGAACGGCCAAGACGAGCTTGTTGCATTGAGATCATTTAGGGGTACCTTTATCATATCTGCATGTACCTGACATTGATAGCATTTTCGTGCATATTGGATGCAGTTCGTTTCCATGGTCATCCAGAAGTAACCGGCTCTGAGTATTTTCTTTGCTAAGACAAAACCATTCATGTGTGGGCCATAGGTCCCAGCATGTATCTCTTCAAGTAGTCTGGAAGCTTCCTTTGCATCGACATATCTCAATAATACCAAGTCAGGAGTCCTTCTGTATAGTTTTCCTCTGCTGAGAAAGAAATTTTTGGACAATCTCAGGAGCGTGCGTTTATGGGTGTGATTTGCAAGCTCTGGGTACTCTCCCTTTGACAAATATTCCCTGATGTCGTGGAACCATGGTCTCCCGTATGCTTCTTCTTCAATGTGGGAACAGTATGCCGGTTGGCTATGGATCTTTAATAGAATAGGATCAATGAAGTTCATATATGGATTTTGTATCATGGATGATAGAGTGGCTAATGCATCGGTAAACTCGTTCTGAATTCTGGGGACGTGCCGAAATTCTATCTTTGTGAACCTTTTCCTCAATTCACGCACATGGTGCAGATATGGAAATATCTTGGAATTCTTGGTAGCTCGTTCTCCTTGTACTTGGTGTATTATCATATTTGAGTCACCAATTACTAGCAACTCTTGGATACTCATGTCAATGGCCATATTGAGCCCTAAGATGCAGGCTTCATATTCTGTCGTATTGTTGGTGCAGGGAAATCTGAGTATGGCAAATACCGAGTAGTGTTGACCTGTTTTCGATATCAGGACAGCTCCAATGCCGACTCCTTTGAAATTGGCTGCTCCGTCGAAGAACATTCTCCACCCGTCATAGGATTCTGCAATGTCTTCCCCTATGAATGAAACTTCTTCATCAGGAAAATACATTTTCAGGGGTTCGTATTCTCCTCCCACGGGGTTCTCGGCAGATGATCTGCCATTGCTTGCCCCTTGACCGCTTTCTGAGTCACATAGACAATGTCGAACTCACTCAGTAGGATTTGCCATTTGGCCAGTTTGCCAGTGGGCATGGTCTTCTGAAAGATATATTTCAAGGGATCCATCCTTGATATGAGATACGTTGTGTAGGCACAGGAGTAATGCCTCATCTTCTGTGCTACCCAGGTTAGAGCACATCAGGTACGTTCCAGTAGAGAATACCGTGCCTCATGTGGAGTGAACTTCTTACTCAGATAATAAATAACTTGTTCCTTTCTTCCTGTCTCGTCGTGCTGCCCTAGGACGCAGCCAAAAGCTCCATCTAGTACCGCAAGGTAGAGTAGCAAGGGTTTACCTGGCTCTGGAGGTACCAAGACTGGTGATGTTGACAAATATTCCTTGATTCTGTCGAAAGCCTTCTGACAATCATCGGTATATTCTGTCGCAGCATCTTTCTTCAGCATCTTGAAGATTGGTTCACATATAACCGTGGGCTGGGCTATGAATCGGCTGATGTAATTAAGGCGTCCCAGGAAACTCATCACATCTTTCTTGTTCTTTGGCAGTGGAAATTCTTGGATGGCTTTGACCTTTGATGGATCCAATTCTATCCCTCGGCGGTTGGCGATGAACCCAAGCAACTTCCCAGCAGGAACTCTGAACGCACACTTCACGGTTAATTTCAAGTTGTACTTTCGCAGCCTGACAAAGAATTTTCTCAAATCTGCCGTATGATTAGTGGATCTCTTGGACTTGATGATGACGTCATCCACATACACCTCAATTTCTTTATGTATCATATCATGGAAGACAGTGGTCATAGATCTCATATAGGTAGCCCCAACATTTTTTAAGCCGAATGGCATCATCTTATAACAGTAAACTCCCCATGGTGTAATGAAAGTCATTTTCTCAGCGTCTTCCTCGTCCATCCAAATCTGGTGGTAACCAGCAAAACAATCCACGAACGATTGAAGTTCATGCTTTTCACAATTGTCAATCAAGATGTGTATGTCCAGAGAGGAAAAACATTCTTCGGACTGGCCCGATTGAGATCCTGGTAGTCGACACAAACCCTGAATTTTCCATCTTTCTTGGGTATTGGCACGATATTGTCTAACTATGTCGGATATTCAAGTACCCTGAGAACCCTGGTGTTTATTTGCTTGGTAACTTCCTCTTTGATTTTCATACTCATATCAGGCTTGAATTTTCTGAGCTTCTGCTTGACCGGTGGGCACATTGGATTTGTTGGTAACTTGTGAGCCACAATGGATGTACTTAGACCAGTCATGTCATCGTACGACCATGCAAATATGTCTTCGTACTCTTTCAATGGTTGTGTGTATTCCACTTTCTCTTATGGTGATAGATGAATGCTGATGCGAGTTTCCTTGACAGTTTCTGAATCTCCCAGGTTGACTATCTCAGTTTTCGTCCAGATTGGACTTAGGTTTATTTTCAAAATCCTCAACTTCTCTGATAATTTCATCGGGTATGGTATCTTCTTCTTCTGAGTCACTGCCCTTTTGTTGCGTTGTCTCATTGCATGTCACAATCATTGGTTCATCAAGACAGGAAATAGTAATGTTGTAAGATAAAATAATGATAGAAAATGATAGTAAATGAATACCGATTCGTTGAAACATAAAAGTGATTTTTGAATGTTTTGGAACATTGGAGATTTTATTGGAAAATGCAAAAATAGAAATGCGAAAAAGAAAATCATTAGCAAAATGAAATAAACAATGCTTTTTCAGCCTTGCTACCCCGTGACTCGTTGGGCCTTGGATGGTCTGACAGTCCAATTCTTGAGAAACGATCCCTTGATCACAGCTTGGATGGTAGGGCCTTCCTTCTCCTCCTCCTCAACGATAACACAACAGTCCACATCACCATCTTCCAAGAATAGATCCTTCAAAGCTTCTAGAGTTTCTTCTTCTTCTGACCCCCATATGATATCAGCTTGTCGGAAAGTCTACTCCAAATGTGGTATAGGTTTTTCCAATGGATAGTAGGGACCGCGCCATGGTGGCGACCAGTCTTCGTACTCCTACCATGTGTATTTGTAGCCCAACCCAAAAGTGGTGCCATGGTGCTTCAACTGTACTGGTTTGGAAATCCCCTCAAGATTTTTCTCGAGTCCTATGCTAGGCTCGTATCCACTCCAGTTCAGTATGCTTTCGATCTTACTGTCCCACCATTTGTCTTTATCCACTACATTGACCCATTCAATATAGTGGTAGGTTTCTCCACCTAGCCTTCTTCTACCTTCAATCACCAGGATGGTCTGGCGACTATAGATAGGATTGCTTCCGTCTCCATGGATGATCACTTCCTGGTGGTTCCATTCAAATTTTACCACCTGATGCAATGTTGATGCTACAGCCCCGGCGGCATGTATCTATGGGCGTCCCAACAACAGATTATAGGATGTTGATATGTCTATCACCTGAAATTCAATTTCAAACCATGTAGGTCCCATCTGCAGACAAAGACTGATTTCGCCGATGGTAGACCTCTGAGAGCCGTAGAAATCCTTTACATTCATAGATCTTCCTTTGATCTTGTGCGGTCCCTTGCCCAATTTCTTGAGTGTTTTTAACGGACAGATGTTGAGGCTGGATCCACCGTCGATCAGAATCCTAGTGATGAAGTAGTCCTCACATTACACAGTGATGTGTAGTGCTTTGTTATGACTTAGCCCTTCAGGCGGCAGCTCGTCCTCATGGAAAGTGATCTTGTGACTCTCTAGTACTTGACCTACCATATTGTCCATTTCTCCACTAGTTATGTTATTTGGCACATATGCTTCGTTCAGCACTTTCATCAAAACATTCCTGTGTGTCTCTGAATTCTGCAGCAATGACAGAATGGATATCTAGGCTGGAGTTTTGTTTAGCTGATCGATGACTGAGTATTCCCCGGTCTGCACCTTCCTCCAAAGATCATCTGGGCATGTCTCAATGACGGGTGGTCTATTGGAAGTATTCTTGTTAGATTCTACCAAGTGTTCAGGTGTATAGACCATGTCGGTCCTTGTCATCCCTTGTGTAGCACCAGCTTCTTCTATCCTGACTTTACCTTTCCTTCTTGCTTCAGTCGTGTAATCCTAAGGTACAGCCTTGTCGTTGTAAGGTGGCGTGGTTGACACGGTCAATGTGATTGGTGCAGCTACTTCCACTTCAAATGGAATGGGTGCCTTAGCAGGCGGCATAAATTCAACCTCGAACGGCAAATGTGTGTTTGCAGGTGGTGTTGTTTCAAACTTGAATGGGAGTGACACAACTACCTAAACATCTCCTGATGGCTGAATCTGGACTATGATGGGATTGAGAGTGACTGTTGGCTTCTTTGGGTCATCACTTTCTATGATTAACCCGATCGACCCCTCTGGGTCCCAATCTTCTTCTATCTTTATCATGTCGACACCCCTATGGTCCGGGAGTGGATTTTTGCAAACATTGGGAGAAGCTTATTTTACCTGGATGACCTTGTTATCAATCATAGACTGGATCTTATCCTTCAATGAGCGACATTCATCAATTGTATGCCCCTTCATGCCGGAATGGTATGCACAAGTTTTGTTTGGATTGACCCATTGGGATGGATTTTCAGGGGTTATAGCAGGGATAGGAATGACATAAACAACATCTTTTAATCTTTCATACAGCTGGTCGATAGGTTCAGCAATGGTAGTGTATTTTTTAGGAGGTCTGCGATCAAAGTTGGGTCGAGGTCTCGGAAAATTTTGCGAGCTGGGAGTGATTAGAAGTGAGATGGCTGAGAGTTGTAGGTATGATAAACAGGAGCTGGTTAGGAGTATCTGGGGAAGTAGGCTGATATGTAGACGGTGGAGATGGATGATATGTTGATGGAGGTGATGACTGATAGGTGGGCGAGGGTGCTTGATAGGTGAGTGTTTGGGAAGTTCTGTTACCAACGGGGATTTGGGTCCCTGTGAAACCATTACCGTTCCTTCATCTTTCTTCTTGGATATACCACCATACTGCAAGGCTTTGTTGGTGGCCTATAGGGCCTCAAAGTTAGTGACCATTCCACTCTTGATACCTTCTTCAATTCTCTCACCCAACTTGATGATGTCAGAGAATTTGTGGTTTTCAATCACCATTAGCCTCTCATAATATTCTGGGTCTTGTGCCCGGACGAAGAATTTGTTCATTTGTTCTTCCTCTAGGGCAGGCCTAACCTTGGCTGCTTCAGATCTCTAGCGAGCGACATACTCGCGAAAAGTTTTGGTGGGCTTCTTTTTAAGGTTCTGGATGTAGAACACATCTGGTGCATTCTCCGTATTGAACCTGAATCGATCCATGAAGCCTGATGCCATACTTACCTAGTCGGACCACTTCTTAGGGTTTTGGCTGATGTACCAAGATAAAGCATCTCCTGTGAGGCACCTCATGAACAATTTCATGCGAATCTTCTTGTCTCTTCCTACTCCAACCAATTTATCACAATAGATCCTCAGATGGACCCTGGGATCACCTGTACCATCGAACATTTCGAACTTAGGAGGTTTGTAACCCTCCGGTAGTTCAACATCGGGCTGTATGCAGAGATCTTCGTAGTTCAACCCTTCGACTCCCTTGCTTTCTTCAATGCCCTGAACTCGACTAATCAGCTTCTTGAGTTCCTCGGCCAAATTCTTAATGAGCATATCCTTTTCACTGGATTCAGGTGTGTAAGCAATATGTTGGGTGGAGTGAGGTAGAGTCTCCACGTATATGGGGTTGTTCTGATGACATGGTGTTTGAGCGTAGAGGTGATCACTTGTGGAGTCTTGTGATTCAGGGATAATTAGCGGGGTATTTATTGGAGCGTGGAAAGTGTTGTGTTGGTGCTGTGGTGGAATAATTTGTTTTTTCTATGGATTTGTATGATGATGAGTTGTGGGAGGGTTCTGTTTGTTTGGGGTGTTATGAGGAGGTATGGTATTTTGAGTGACATCTGGGACACTGAGTGAGAAGGATAAATATTTCAAGTTATGGACATGCTCAATCTCCCCTTGGAGTTTCAACAACCTTTGCTCGAGTTGTGACATAGCATCATTCTGAACCTGAGTATCTTGATTGTCAAAAGCTTCTGTTCATTCCACTGGCGTTGTGTTTTCTTATCTGACATTGCCAAAATCTTCCATTTTTCCTTTGCCTTTAAGTGGACTAGGAGGAGGAGGAGTTGGAGGGCCCCTGGATCTTGTGTGATATGATGATGATGCTAGAATGCACGAACCAACCTTAGGGGATTGGAAGTCAAGTCAGTGAGGATCATGAGAAAATATTGCAGTATTTAAACACATAGTACAGGAATAAAATCGTGTCCTAATTTGGGAGCCTCGTTGTGCCAGAGGTAGGCCTAGCGACAAGTTGATTTTGGCGAACTTAGATGCAAAAATTCCTCATTTAACTAATGTAAAATTTACGAGTCCAAAACGACACTAAAATAATGAGCAGGAAATAAAGTCACTAATGGCACTTGGCCTTATTACATTGGTAAAAGCAATGAAAAGGAAACCTAGACTACTTANTAATGTAAAATAGACGAGTCCAAAACGACACTAAAATAATGAGCAGGAAATAAAGTCACTAATGGCACTTGGCCTTATTACATTGGTAAAAGCAATGAAAAGGAAACCTAGACTACTTAGTCCCCGAAGGACCTTCCCCAGGCTTGGTTTTCTTGGTTCTATCAATCAAGTTGCCCAGGTCGTGCATGCCCAACAGCAGGTATACCCTTGCTAGATGCCATCCTTCGTTTCCCTCAGCATTTTGGCAGTCGGCGACCCTTTTTCTTGACTTTGCTTCTAGCTCCATCAGACCCTGCTCCACATATTCCAATATTTCACTAGATTTGATATCCCTTTCCTTCCACTCTTCGATCAGTTCCATATTAGTCTTGTGTTGATCCAGATGCTCGGCCTCAAACTCACGAAGACTTTTGCGCAGATTATTGTATTTCACCTGAGCCTTAGTCGCTTCGTCTATGACCCTGTTTCTACTGATGTCTGACTCAACTATCCCTGCTATGCTAGTCTTCCAACCATGATAGCTAAAAGCGTACATGCCCTATGTGGTATCTTTCAGGCTCAATAGTTTCCTTTTCTACAATAACCTTGAGATGCCACAGATGTTGAGCTTCACATTTGTACAGGATATCGTCGTCCTGAAAATCTGCCTTGTAATGACTCATTTTGGAGACTCACGGTATAACTTTCCTTCTACCCGCCTATTTCATGACCCTTATGGGAACATAGGGATATATTCCCCTTAAACCAATCAACACCAGGTGTGGAGTGTCCCTCGATCTGATGATGAATTCACTGGTAGGGAACCATTCAAACATCCATTGAATCTGGTCTTCGGTTAAAAACTGAGCCCATTCTGTAGCATTTTCCGGTTGAGCGAACCTATCAGGGATGTAGGTCATCCTCTTAGGGTGGTGGACGGCTATATGATCATTCCACGCCCTTCGTGGAAATTCCTGACGATATTGGCCTCTCTGGAGATGCTCCAATAACCAAACCTGTAGTAGCAGATTGCAACCCTCAAAGTGTTTGTCCCCCTTCTGGTAGTGGTCCAAGGCTCGGTATATGTATGCTATGATCATAGGTACAATGGTATATGTTTTCCATTCGACCCCTTCCATTAAGGTTTTGGCTACCATAGCCAGTCTAGTGTGAATCCGCTCTCCTTTTTTTTTGGAAAACCATCAGACCCAGAAAGCAAATGACGAACACAAAAACCTTGCGGTGAATATGACCCAAGGAAGTAATAGAGAACTCGTCGTGGAAGATACGATAGGATTTTCTATAGCCGTATCATTCATAGAGATAATCAAATGGTATGTAGGAATCTGTCCGGCACTCTAAACCATCGTTCTTCTTTAAACCCATAATTTCAGGAACCCCCTAGCGGCACGATTCTCCGGTACCAACAAACCTGGACTATCCCAAGGTAATCCTACAAAGCCCCCTATCTCCTCCAAGATGGGGGTCATTTATATGTTGCCAAAACAGAACACGGACCTTTCTCTGTCCTAGAACATAGTGGCTGCTTCGATCAACATGTTGTTTGGCTGAATATCCCGTAAAGAGGGCAAGTTCCCGAGGACCCCCTCCACATGGTCTTTTTCACTGGGTGAGAGGTCTTCCAACCAATCCAACAATAGTGGTGGTATTCTTTGGACCATGCCGATCCTGGGGACTTCATGCCTCATATTTTATAAGATATATAAGGTTAGACCCTTACCCCCACCAGACTTGACTATTTATACACTTATGATTAGCATGCATGCATTTAGTTCTCCAAATAAATGCACAGAATGTGACTGCATCCGTTGGGATTATGAAAAACCCGGTGGACTTTTGGATAAAGTTGTCTTAAAGGTCTATCGTGCATACGACACGTTAACCCGGATAGGTTTGACCATGATGCATGCACAATATAACAGAGTAAGGTTTCTATGGGGTTTTAGACTGGTAACCTCAAACGGACAACTTGAGGGGAAAGGCACGGAACCGTCGACTGCACCCTTAATCGACTAGTTTTACCGCAAATCAGCCTTTCCGAATTAGGGGTGATATAAAATGGAAGGGTGCAATTCATCAAGCGTTGCTATAGGATTTGAATAGGAACGAGTGGAATATGATGTTGATCATGATTATGCAACAATAAATGAGCAATAAAAGCATGTTTTCATGTATTTGCACGTTATGAAAGCGGTAAATACAACAATTATAATTGAAAAATCAGTTACAAAGGAAAACAAAAAGAAACATGTCAGTTTTGATTCTGAAAGGAACAAATACTTGAAAGAGATAATCAATTAATGGCACATAAAAGGGGGAAAGGGAAAGTTTGCAAGTATTAAAAAAGTAAAGACAAGTTCACAAAGCAGTTTGAAATGGTAAAAGCCTAGATAAGTCCCTAGCAGAGTCATCATGCTGTCGCACTCTCTTTCCTCCCCTTTCGGATCGGTCAGGGTATTCGACATTACTGGGACAACTCGTTTCCTTTTGGGAAAGGGATAAGGAATTGAAGAGTCGCCACCTAACGATTCTAAGGTGCGTTAGGGCGCCTATTAAAAGTCACAGTAACACTAATTTGAATAACCAGAGATTGGTTAAGGGCTTGAAATTAGGCACCCCTCGAAGTCCACAATTGTGGTTCCCGACCAAACAAAGCTTTGTGAATTTAAACAAGTAGCAAATAAGCTTAAACAAATAAAGGTTTTGAAAAGATTCGCAGTCTAAGCACACATATGAAGTAAAGTTTTAGAAGATTCAAAGTCTAAGTCCATATATAAGGTTTTGAAAGATTTACAGTCTAAACACACATATGTAAGGGATAGGGGAATCCTAGGTTGTTTATCCTATAGGATCACATCAATGCAATGTCCGGTAATTACTCATCAAAAAGGGGCTACACGTGGCATTAGCTCACTGGTCATCATATCCATATCTATCCTTCCCACCCCTTAGCGGCTATTTAAGCGAGTGTTGTTTAACGATCTCTATGCATGTTGTTACCCGTCCTTACTTAATGGTCCTGGAGGAGATTTGGACCTCTACCTATACGTAGTTCTAGATAGACCCCTAGGGTTGAAAGGAGAAAATACTAGGCGACAGGCAAGAACAGATAGGACTTTATAAATAAATACAGGAAAGGGCAGTTAAGAGGCTCAGATTTACCTCCACAGATAATGCACATAAGTATCACGTCTCAAACACAAACAAGGGCAGTATTATTAAGCAGGATCCTAAAACATGATGTCGAAGTGTAAATCAGAACACAAAAGATATGTAGCTTTATTTTTAAACTCAATAGCAAGGACCTCAAGGGATCCCGGGAAGTGCTCACACCCAGATTTCATAACCATAATTGAGTAAGTGCAGTGTGGAAGGGCCAGCCCCAGTGCATCAGAGTTCGGAGGGATCTCATAGGAATCCCAAGGAAGTCATACACTGGAGGGGCAGAACCTAAGGACCTAAGAGTAGAGTGAGAATGTTTTACATAGTTTTGAAAAGGTTTTAATAGGAAACAAATTGTTTGGAAATTGACTTAGATGAAACAGTTTTATAAAATAGGATAGTTGTTTAGTAAAAAAATAGTTTTTTGTCAAGAGTAGGACAATTAACAAATAGTAGACTAATCACAACATAAACAGATTCAGCACATTCAAATAACAATCCTTCATACAGGAGTGATGGGAATTGGAGACACATAGAACACATAGTATACAGGAGCATAGAAGTTCTTGTAGGGGGTATATGGGGATTAGCGGATAGATAATGGTATCAACACAACATGAATTTCAGAATCAACACAGAACTAGACAACTTAGGATACAAATTGTTTTGCAAAGAAAGGTTCATACTAGAAACCAGGTAAACACAAGATAAAGCAGATTCACATTGGGACATGCTACAAGGGGGGTAATATATTCATAAGCATATTGATCCTAAGGGGAAGTGGGACATAATATAATATGCTAGATGAACAATGATGTAGAGGTGTCAATCACATGTTGAACAACAAAACCATAGATAGAAACAGATCAGAAACATGATAAATTGAAGCAGTAAAAGAAACATGTTTGTTTTAGGACTTGATTGAAATCAGAACATACCAGTAAAGAGATAGTAAACACAAAGTGAAGGATAGGATAGCACAATAATTAGCCTTGGCTTGCAGCCGGCTAATTCAGAACAGTAATAAGTAAGAAAGGAAGAAAGCGAGCAGAAAATCTTTGAGTATGAGAAAGAGTTTTTGAACTAATGTGTTCGTGTGTGTTGGGTTCTGTGTTTCTATGTATATATAGTGGTTTGAAACTAGGTAAAATAAGGTAAGAAACACAATTAGGCAGTAAGTCATGGAGCTCAGAACCAATTAGAGCAACAATCAGTCCTATTACTCCCTTAATTAAGGTAGTCATTTCAAACGGTAAAAGACAGGAAACAAGTAAGGAAAGGGATTATATATGACTGGAGAATAAATAAGGAAACAATTTCAATCAGCGCTAGTAATTTGGTTAGGTACATAGGATTCTAATTAAGGAAATAACATAAGAATCAATTTGACAGCATAGTCGACCATAACATAAGGCAAGAAATAAATTAAGGTCAGAAAATCAGCAGGGAAATCATCATAAAAGATTAGTGAAAAGTATCAATTACAGGAAATTAGGGATTCAAATAGGAACATTACTGATTACGGGGAATCAACACAGATTGCACGGAATAAACACATGATAAGCAAAGAATCATAACCCTAACAGGCATGGTAAAGTAAAAATCACAGGGAGTCAAGGATTCAAAACTGGAATATAGTACTGATGAACACAAATTTCTGAGAGTAAGCGGGGTAAGCACATAATAGGCAGGAATAGGCAGAATCAGAATCCCTAGTAAGTCAAATAGGGTGAAAATCGCAAAATACTCAGATTAATTGAAACAGATTCATGACAGTCAAACATGCAAACAAGTTAAAAGATCGAACAGTAAAGATGAACTCATAACCCAAAGATTAACCCAAGAAACTTAGGGTTTTCAACATAATAAATCAGATAAAGGAAAAACTTAAATAAATCTCATAAACATAGTGAAAATCACATAATAACACCGAAATGAGAAGAGGAATCATTTTTGAAAAAGGGGTTAAGAAACCCTAGTTTGAAGATGAAGAGATGCTTTAGAAAACTGGAAAACTCTTTAAGAAAATAGTAAAGATAACTCGAATAGACTTAGATCTGTTACATATCTAAGGAGTCAACAGCTAGAGTTAGGTTTTCGGAGAGAGACAACCCAAAGACGAGAAGAGACCGGCTTAGAAACCATAGGTCTAGTAAGGAAATAGAGCGATCTTATTCAGAAGGCCATGGTGTCCTGAGAACGGTGAGCACGAACCCGGGGGGTGAATGAACAGTCAAATGGTCCCTTGAGGACCTCAGGGATGTGAGAATCAGGCCGTGGAGAGGATCCATAGAGGCTAGGGGGTAGAGAATAGCCATTGTTACCGGCGAACCAGAAAATGGCGAAGGGATTAGGGTTTGGGTAGAGAGGATTTGAGAGGGAAGGGGAATGCGGAGGAGAGAAGATGAGAGAAATGAAAGGGAATGAGGGTTTGGGAGGGGGTCGTTTGGATTAATTAAGGAAAGGGGATATCTTGACCATTGATCTAAGTGATCAACGGTCAAGATTGAAATGGGGTATTGGGTTAGGTATATCAGATTGGGCTTGGGGTCTGTTGGGGTTGATTTAATAAGGTTTGGGCTAGTTTAATTAGGCTAGAATCGAAATAAATAGAGCCATTTGTTAAACACCCAATGTACATTAATTAAAACAATTTATAAAAGTAGCTGTTAATTATAAAAAATGAATTTCATGCATAGAAAATAATTAGGATGATTACTTAATATTTTAAAAATACAAATGATTAATTTCTGGAAAATAGTATAAAATCGTACGATTGGGCTATAATTGCAAAGTTATTGCAATTATAGCCAAAAGGTGCCAATTTGGCTAATTATAAAATAATTTGGTCTTAATAGGACCAAAAATAATTAATGAAATCAAGAAATACTTTTGAAATTATTTGTAATGCAATTTGATAATTATTTATTGGATATAAAATGCTGGATAGATTAATACAAATATAGGGAAATTGTGGAAAAATTATCAATTGTTGTTAATGCATGATTTTGAAGATATATATGCAATTTAAAATATTTTTGGAAAAAATTGGGTATCAATAGCACTTAGGGAGAAATATAACATCCTCGCTCACGTTGACCTGGTTCCAGATAGGGACGATGTGATCTAGGTTCATCGTCCGGGGTATTGCGTGTTTTACACATACCCGTTCCAAGTGGGTTACTCTCTCCCTCTTCCTCCGTTGGCGAAGGAATTCTTCCATTACTACGGCGTCTGCCCGGCCCAGCTCTCCCCCTACATTTACATGTTCTTCCTTATGCTGATAAAGTTTGCGGAGCAGGCCGGCTGTGATATTTCTATCCTCCATTTGTTGCATCTCTTCGCGCCAAGCTTCCATAGGGGAACGATGATACTTCTTCGCCATCGCGGGACCAAGGGGCTAGTGGCGGGAATGGACAAGAAGGCGAATCATCGATTTTGGTTCAACTTTTTTTTTATCAAAATCGAGCATGTGGTGGCATCCCCAGTGGATTTCTTGAGCAGTGGAACTGTGACCGTAAGTGCTTTTGTTTATTGAAGTACGTTCCTTCCCCTTTTTTCATGTTTTGTGGCTTGATTGTTCTCTTTTCTTTTCGTGTAGCTGAGAAACATCGTCCTTCGTTGGTTGTCGATATTTTGGGAGGCCCAAGTCTTGCCACACACAGTAGGTATCCGTGACTGGGCGTCTTTCAACAATAAATTTAGACCCAAGCCTTAGACCGGCAAGTCGGGTTCCGCTCTTTAAATAATTCGACCTCATTACAGCCCCCCCCCCTCCCTTTTTTCTTTACTTACAGTTTCCCCTTTGATGTCAGGTCGGAGAGCTCCGAAAAAGGCAAAGGCTCTCGTTCCCGTATTTCTCCAAGCGTGTGCCTCGGCAGGGTTGCAGTTTGTGCTAACTGAGTCCATTCAGAATACTTCCTCTCAGACTCTTGCTTTGATTAGACTCGACCGTCGGGCGGCTGCTCTACCAGCAGAGACTTCAGCCTCCCCGTTATTGCATCTAGTAGACGAGTCTTCGCCTGGTGAAGAGGAAATGGCTCCGCTAAAAAGGTGGAGAGTAGAGATTGGAGGTGTGGTTACGGCTGTGGCCGCACTTGAGAGTGAAGTTGTTTTGGGCGTGGAGTTTGCACATCCTTCAGTTGCGGATATTGTTCTACCGCCAGAGGTCGCTGTAAAAGGGAGACCATCAGAAGCAGCAAAGTTCTCCATGGAAGAAGGGAGGCCAGAGGCAGCGGAGGTCATATCTTAATCCACCGAGGGGAAAGGAAAGACTATGGTCGTGGACGAATATGGGTCTGGTTCTGACATAGACCCCGGGGAGGTGCGGACGTTCGACGAGGGGTTCACTCGGGTAGATGTGAGAATGGAAGGATCTACCCGAAACATCATAATTCTCTTGGAATACAATTTGTTAACTAACTCGGAGATCGTGGTCCCAACTTTGATTCCCCTATGTATTGTCGCTGAGAATAGGACCTTACAGACATTTAAGGATGCCGAACTGTAGTTAGGCATCTCCGGGATGGCCCTCCGAGTAAGTTTTTTGTCTTTTTGTGTTCTCGTATCTTTTCCTTTTCTTTACCTTGTTCATCTTTGCTGAATGTTTTCTACCTGTTTATCAGACTCTCATTCAGGAGATCGAGTGCGCCCATCGAGAAAAGAAGAGGAAGGATCTATATAAAAGAATAGAGTCCAAGTATAGGGAGTATCGTACCAAGCACCACGCATTGATCAACATACTCGGTGAGGTGTTCAGTTCCACTCTCTCTGAGACGAGATAAAGCAGAAGGATGATGAGATCGTGAGAGTCATCAGTAGGTGCAGCAAGCTCGAAGGAACATTGAGAGCCAAAGAGGACGATCTTGAGGTGCGCAAAGGGGTTGTGGCTGAGTGAATCGACCTTCAGGCTCAGGTGGCATCCTTGCGAGCCGAGCTTGAGCAGAGTAAAGCTAGAGCCAACGGCTTGAGTGACTAGTTGGCCATAAAAACGACAGAGTTGGAGAGATCCAAGAAAGCCACGACGACGGTTGTGGCAAAGGCGGCGACATTCGGGGGTTCCATCCATGTTCTCATACCTGAGCGGTTGATACGTGGCTAGAATTCATAGTTTTAAGCATTATATACCTTACATTTTATGTGCTTTTGTGATAAAAATACACGGTATATGTGCATAATGGAGTTTATTTCATGTGTAGGTGAATTGGAGATGGAAGACGAGCTAAATAGGTGCAGAAACGTCAAAAATACGCTCAAGAGTCGAAAAGGAGTGACCCGGCAATACCCGAGCGTTTGGCCCCTAAAGTCAGGCATGCCCAGGCGTTAAGGGGGCGTTTGGACCTTAAGGACAGGGTGAACCTGGCGTTAGCCAAGCGTTAAGGGGGCGTTTGAGGCTTAATGCCTGGGTGCCTGGTCCAGTCAACTCCGAGTTTTAAAGGTTTTTAATTGTTTCCCGGTTGGAATAGAAGTCTCCTACACGTTTAGGGTTTATNAATCATTGAAGGAGCAAGGATTATCAGTTTTCTTCATCTTAATCTAGTATTTTCCATTTATGCAAAACTTATGCAATTGCTTAAGTCTAGTATGAGTGGCTAAACACCCATCGTTCTGGGGTTGTGGTTTAGCCATGAATATTGTTATTCGACATTAATTTAACCTTGATTATAGTTCACTCAATATATGGTTGTTTCTTCAATTCTGCGTTTAATTGCTTAATTGTTTGGCCAACAATTAGGTTCTATATACTATCTATGTTATGCTTGGGAAAGCCGTATATAGATTAGAGAAGAATTGAAGAGAGCGCGATCTTAACCCTTCAGGGGAGCGGATTTGTGGTTAGGATAGGAATATACCTAGTCACCGTGCTTAATTAAACATCGTAATCTTAGTGCGTTCTAATAGATTAATTTCATAGGAATATAGGTGTTACTCTATTGAGAATAGGCGAGCAGTACTTCGGGAGAAGGCTACGAGAGCATTTATCGATTAATTAGAAACCATGAGTGAATTATATGAAAGGGAGAGTTAATTAGAATGCAATATGAATGGTGAATTGATCACAACCCTAGAATATTTGTCTCTATTGAATACACAACAATATTCTCTTTACTTGATAATTAGTTCATATAATCATAGAACAAATTAGTTATATTCTTGGATTTAGTTTTGGCTCGATTAAATAGCAATTAGAGTGATTCAATAAGTAGTTTACGCAAGTCCCTGTGGGTTCGACATTCGATTTAACATTATATTACTTGCTACGACCACGTATACTTGCGTGTGCGGTTTGGACCAACAAGTTTTTGGCGCCGTTGGCGGGGACTTGAATATAGACTACTTTTTAGTTACTTGCTTTAATTGTTTATTTCATTGAGTCTAACGTCACGTGATTTTTGCTCTAATCTCAGGAACTTCGATTGAATGCGTAGGGTCAGAAGCCAGGATAGACTTGACGGCTTTGACCCCGAACCTGAGAGATCATTTCACAGGAGATTGCGAGAAACAAGAGATACAGACAGTANGAATCACTGGGCACTTTGAGCTGAAACAGAGCATGATCCAACTACTTCATGCAAACGGGCAGTTTTTGGGTCTTCCACACGAGGATCCACAGCAGCACATTTTGAACTTCCTGGATATTAGTGATACTTATATCACTAACGGGGTCATGCCAGATTATGTGAGGCTCATGCTTTTCCCATTCTCTATATTGGGCAAAGCAAAGCGATGGCTGAGGCAGAACCAGTTAATTCCATCACAACATGGAATGATCTGGCGAGAAAATTTCTGGCAAGGTTCTTCCCTTCAGGAAAGACCGCAAAGATTAGGAGTGAGATAGTCTCCTTTAGGCAGAAAATAGGTGAATCGTTATATTCAGCATGGGAAAGGTTCAAGGGGCTACTCAGATACTGTCCTCGTCATAATTAGACAAAGGAGGTGTTAGTACACACTTTCATTGAGGGGATCCATCCGCAAACAAAAATTATGGTAGATACAGCAGCTGGAGGTCAGGTGTTGGAGAAGAATTATGATGAAATATTTGCATTAC